>ML814477.1:29970-49357 GCA_009831015.1 Picea engelmannii | reverse complement strand
ATAAAACATAACCCCCATGCAATTCAATAAAGTAATGCTCAGGCAAGTCATAAGATGTGAATCCAAATGCTAAATGTTTTCAACAAGACCGAGTTATTCAATCCATCGAAGTATGAAAAACCAATCAAAGGATATCGCCGATCTTGTAAAGATCAATAAAAAGATAAGCGCAAAAAGCATGATAGCACAAAAAGATATCGGTTGTTCATATGATGATCGAAACGTGACCTCAACCGGAGAAACCCTCATGTTTACCCTCATGAAGACTTAGCGAAGGTAGGCGTGCGGAAAAGCGCAAAGCATAAAATCATCGTTCATTTGAAGTTTGCGACGAAAAATCAATGTTTGTGAAACATTGGTGTAGGCAGCTTATGAGACAATGAAAAATGTGAATTGGCTGCCAACAAGGATGTAAGACCTGAAGTGTTTTATTGCCTTGTATACCGCATAGGCATGTTTATCAATAGCATGATAGTTAAGTTCGACTCCCTGGAGATTAGTGCTCATGAATGACACTAGAGCCTCATTGTTGTCATCATCCTTCTGAGTCAATATTGTAGCTAACAAATGGTCGAAGGAGAAAGTATAGAGGAAGAAATCCTTATTGAAATCGAGACTTCGTAACACAGGGGCCCGAGATATAGGAGTTTTAATATTGTTGAAAGAATCATTTCGTTCATCATTCCACTTAAATTTGGCATCTTTGCGAATCATCTTTTGTAAGGGTTTGATAGTTTCCGTGAAATCGTGAGTGAATTTCCTCACGAAATTGATTTTCCCAAAAAAAGACTGCATCTTTCTTGTTGTGAGGCAACGAGAGTTGTGATATGGCCTTAATCCTTTATGGGCCTATGAAAATGTCTGTTTGAGATATAATGTGGCCTAGCAGCTTACCTTCCTCAACATCGAAAACAATTTTCTTAGGATTTAAGGATATACTGTATCTCCTACACCTTTCGAAAATTTGAGTTAAGTGTTGGATGTGCTCTTCTATGTTCTTTGAATACACAATTACGTCATCTAGATACACTACCACACACTTGTTGATTAGTCCCCGAAATGCTACGTCCATCGCCCTTTGGAAGGTCGCTCATGCGTTGATTAACCCAAAAGGCATGTGTTTATAAGCAAAGGTTGCCCACTTGGTTCGGAAGGTAGTTTTTAAACGATCCTCCTCTGAAACCAGGACTTGGTTGTAACCTGAGAAACCGTCCAGTAGAGAGAAAATCTTCGAGCCAGACACTGTCTGCAAGAGTTTCTCCATTGGAAGGACTGGGTAATTGTCCTTTTATGAAGCTCTGTTGAGGTTTCTAAAATCTATGCATAAGAGAAATTCTCCAGACTTTTTCCTCACAAGAACCAGATTTGCTACCCATGTGGAATGCATGACCTAGAAAATGATCTTGGCATCTAAAAGTTTCTTTAATTCCTGATACATGAAAGGTTCCAGGGATGGGTGATACTTTCAAAGCTTTTGTTGGAAAGGTTTCGCCTCAGGTTTTAATGGTATAGTGTGTTGAATGATCCGGGTGTCGTAGGTTTTCAGGTCTTGGTAGGACCATGCGAAGACATCTTGATATTGTCTAAACAGTTTGAGATAAGTCTTTATTTCCTCTTTAGATATAGTCTTGTCGAGATTCACATTCTTTGGGTTTTTCGGGGTTCCGAGATTTATAGTTTCATGCAGGGGAAAGGAGCTACCGGTCTTTTCATTCTTAGGCCCCCTAAAACGTTCTTTCAGATCAAACAAATTTTCTAGATTAGTTATCCCCTTCGGGATGGTGTGAGATTTCGATCTTTCAATAGGTTGGCCTGTTCGAGGATTAGTTTCTATCGATTGCTCTTGGACTACCTCATCATCAATGGATAAATCTTAGAAATTGTCTTGGTTGGTCAGGAAGTTTATGATCTGTTCATCTCCTTCAAAGACTTTCCAATTAGAGATATTGTTAGGCACCGATGGTTTGTAGAGTAGTTCCGTAGTGAATCAGGAGGCTTCATAGTCTTCCAGAGGTGACAACCTTGAAGCAGCTGTGGCCAGGGAATCAACAAGGATATTATTTTCTATGGATATCGTGGTGATATTGAAAGATTCAAAATGATCCATTAACCTATGCACTTCCTGCTGATAATTCTTCAAGTGCAGGGAATTGAAATGTATAGTATTCCTTACTTCTCTAACGATAATCTTCGAGTCCTTGAAAACTTTTAATTCTTTGACGTTCAAGTCTATGGCTTTCTTTAACCCTTGTACTAGAGCTTCATACTCGATAATGTTATTGGTGCATTTGAATTCTAGTCTACATGACAAGAAATGTTGTTTACCTTTTGGATCAATGAGGATGCACCCTTCCCCTGATCCCTCCTGTGATTTAGATCCATCAAAGTATATGGTCCAAATTTGTGAATGACAATTGCCCTTTTCCTTTTACTTATTACTTTCTTTCTCTCCTATCTTTTGTTCTGTAATATCTACCGTAGGGTCTTGGCAGAAGAGGGTGTCTTCTGTCGGTATCAATGACTTCTCTTGAAAAACCATTTTAGAGTTTTCAGTGAGAGGGAAATCAGATAAGAGAGGAGAAAAATTTCCGAAGTGGGAATTGCAGGAATAATTTCCCAGCACAGGTAAATCTGTGGATGAGGGTTCGTTCAAGGTTTATAGATCAATGACCGTATGTTTCAGATATCTCTCCCTATCGATTCTGATCATATTCTTGTATCCATTTAGTGGTAGCCAAAGGTGTGCCCAGTCTGTTGTAAAGTACCTGTTTAACTTCTCAGACCAATCTCGACTTAGTAATGACCCATAGGCCTCTAGGATTTCTACTACGATGATGTCAATCACTTGCACAAACTTAGGATGTGTCACTATTATGATCATTACATCTCTGAGTTCCCCATGACTTTGACCTAGGTTCAGTCTAGTTGTATTACATGTTTATCCCTCTTAAGAGGAATTGCATTTAATTTTTTGCAAATAGATAAGGGCATAACGTTGGAAGATGATATTGAATCTACTAAACAATTATGGAGGTTCCTATTTAAAACTTCGAACGTTAAGAGGATAGGTGGGACAAAAGGCTTCCCCTTCTTATCTTCCAAACAGGTATTCACGGTTGGTTTATTTACTGGGTCTGTGGAAGCTAGATTTCTTTGCTGACCATTGTCAGTCGCAGGGTTTTCTACTGAGTTTAAAGCTTGTAGCAAGAAGTCCTTCTGCTGAGGGATCCTGCATATGTCCATGACTGATATATTAGCCCTTAACTTCTTCAAATCTTCAACTACGATGTAATCCAGTTTGAGCAATTCTCGGGTATGGATGCTTATACTTTTTTTACTGGGAGAAAAAGGTGCTTTCGGGTGAGCAGGAGTTGTCTTATTTCTCAAAGTTTGGGTAGCAGCGATATCTTTTGATATAGGTGGACCTTTACTGTGTGTTTTCACCACCAAAACCTCGACAGGTGGTTCTTGAGACTCAAATAGGTCGTCGGAAGGCATGATCAGGTCGGGATCCCATATCAGCATGGTTGTATATTGTGGTGGATCAATCTTTTCATGGTCAACAATATTCATAACTGAATTACTCGATTTTTTGGTCAGGGAGACTTCATCTAGAAACCGATTGGCCATCAAATTCATGGCATGCACCCATTGAGGGAAGTCTCTTTCGGAGTGGTTTTCCTGGTGATACGTACAGAAAGAATCAGATGCTACATTCCCTAGATCGATATTTAAGTTAGCTGGAGAAGGTTCAATTGCCTTGAATGGTGGGTTCCTTTTAAATAAAGGCTTATAGGGCCTTTGGCCTTGGTTTCCTTCCCCTGCATTTCTCTTCATGTCTATGATCTCGTTTGATAATTTCTTAACCATGCGTTGTAGATATTCTATGTCTCCATTACCCTTGTCGGGAGTCTGTTCTACTTATTTCTCCAGCGGTTTAGTCAAAATGAGTCTTGTCCTGAGAGGAGGTTGAGATTATTTCTTAACTAAAGAAACTTGGCCTTCTTTACACCCTTTCATTTGGAATTCTATCGTTTTGTCTTCTTCAAAATTCTCAGCTAGGGTTCGTTTAGCATCCCTTTTCACGAACATGGAGATAGAAGTTGGGAGAGCATAAGCATAAACTTCGATTTGCAATTCCTGAGTTTTCTTAGCTTCGGGTTGAAACTTGTTCAATATGGTCGTGAATATTTGATTGAAGTCTTTGACCCTTTCTTTCGAATTCATGGTGGTGGCGAACAACTCAGCCATCAAATCTCCCATAGTAGTTTCTTCGAAAAAATTGTCTAGAAAATCTTTCTGGAACTTCGTCCAACTAGTTATAGATCCTATCGGCAGATTGAAGTACCACGTGGAAGATAAATTTTCAAACATATAGGGGAAAAGTATGAATACTACATCTTCATGTTGGACATTCATAAGTCTGATCGCCAGTATGAATTTCTTGATATGATCTTCAGGCAATCCTGAAGTTTTGGGGTCAAATTTAGGAAGTAACTTCTCTGGATGTCGGGGAAGGTTATGAACTAGTCCCGGGAGGGCCAAAGCATCTCTATCCAACCAAGGTTGATTGCTCAGAGGTGGATTCCCCCTTTCATCATTATGGTGGTTGTTTCCTTCCATATCTTCAGACTCTGAGTTAAGATCCTCCTCTTCCGAAAAAGTGTCTGGTTCAGAGACGTCGTTGGCTGGCGTTTCAGGTATCAAATCAAGAGGATATTGAATTTTGGTGATTGCAAAATATATTAAGTCTTCTACCGAGTGCACGAAAACCTTGTCGGGAGTACTAACTACTGGTCTTCTTTGTTGTTTTCTTCGAGGGAGTATGGGAGCTAAGGACAATGCACCGATCTGTCGGGCGTAGGATCTTGTGATTCTTCTAAATTGATTTACCTCCTCGTGAGGAAGAGCGTAAGGTATTTCAATGTGAAAAGGTTCTTCCTCAGGCTGGGGTGAGTTACTCGTTTCAGGAGTACTCAGCGTGGGTGGGATTTCTTTGGAATGACTAGCCATGCATGTGGGTTGTTTTGAATCTATAGGTTGTTTGAAATACTCTGTAGAATATATATCCAAGCATTCATTTCAGGCCTTCTTTCTAGCGCAAATCTTATTGATGGGTCTTAAATCCCTTGATTCAACAGTAGGAACCAAACCCGCCACCGAGGCCCAATTAGAATCTGCAGCGTTTAATAGTGTAATGGTTCTCCAGATCTTGTGATCCGGCCAAATTATCGATGGGCTTTACGTTTTCTTGTGACGGCTCTTCCTTTAGTTTGGACTATCTCTTTTTTTGTATTTCTCTTGGGTGGGACCGATATGAGATGTAAGCTGGTATAAACCAACTTGGAAAAAAAATATAATTAAGCTTAACTAAGGGGAAGAGGCTGAACTTGGGATAACCCGTTGCTCAAGCAGGTAGACAACAATTTTACACCACAGGCCTAGTACTAATATATTAACCATGTGAGCATCCAATTACTGTCTGAGATACTAATTACCAGAAAGAAAACACATATGCAATAAGATAATGGCAAGAAAAATAATTCATCTACCATAATCATTCATCATATAATAATATAACGATTCATCTTCATCATTAAAGCAAAGAAAAACAAAACATTGCACCATATAACTTGACAACATAATTAATTTCTCTTACTCATTACAACATCATTCATGAAACAGGATAGGAAATAGTTCTTCTCCACGTATAATCACACATGTAGTTGATGAAAATAACTTGTCTCTAGTCCAAAAGGACTTCTCTATTAATGGTAGCTCGGAAGTAATTCTTAACAAAACCAAAACATAATAGTTTCTTGCAACAACCATCGAACTCTAACCAGTTGGTCGATGTTCTTATTTATAACATAAAATTCAACTGAAAATAACGGCTAAGTGTAGTTTGAACAAAACAAAATTCACCACGCGGAGTCCTCTTCTAACAGTTTCTTTAACAGTCAACTCAAGATATCACTTGAAAGGGCGACTTTCCTCATACTTTGACCAACTGATAAACAGATCCTTGCAAGTTTGGGCCCATGGAAACTTGTGTTTCTCCATCGGAGCTACGTAGAATCCTCTGATCTCCACAACATGTGCTCAGTACTTCAATAAACTGGTGTTTAAATGATGTAGCACAGTTTGAGCCTTCATTGGATGTTCCATAATTCTTTGCACTTGTCCTGGTGATGTATTGATCACCTTGGCTAACTCTTCAGCCCATAATGAATCCTGCTTGGCATGCGATCCGACTATGTCGCATAAGTCGATGAAGTTGTCGGGGTCGCCGAACTAGGGGAGTCCAATATCCTTCATTGCTTTGTTGATTTTACCCCAATGTTTCTCGCATTTTTCCCATTGCTTTTGAGTTTCTCGGTGTGGTTTCTGAGACATCTTAGCCCAATACTCCACTGATTGCTTCATACGATCAAGACTTCTTTTGCCCAACATCTGAATGTCGTGTTATTCTTTATCTCGACCCTATTGGACTGCATCAATGTATTTGAGTCTTTCTACAACTTATTGTGCCCTTTCATGCCACCGCTCCATATCCTTGCATGTTGCGAGTGCCATGAGAGTGTCTTCATGGAGCTCAGCTATCTTCGCAATGAACATGTGTCACTCGTGTGTGAACCTATTGTAATCCCCTTCGAACTCGCTTCTCAGATAAACCCCGGTCTGAGTGGTGCCCTGATAGTATTCAGACAGGTGGCTCAAATTTTCTAGCTCCTTCAGGGCGGCGACCAACTCTTTTTCATCCTGTTTACCTCTGTCCAGGGGGGCATATGAAATCGCCATCCCCACGCCGATGAGCTCATATGTTCTGGCATTTTCTATGTTTATCAAATCCTCCTCTGTGGTGATGAGGACGGAGAGATCCAACGTGATTCTCCTTTTCTTCGTGGTTCTTTGGACAATGGCCCTCTTATTTCGATCGTAGGAGATCGCATAGATATCATCCACCTCATCCACCGGTTCAGGAATCTGTTGATCACCCCATGTGAGTGTGTTTCCTAGATTTCCAACGGTGTATACTTGTTCCAGATTGTTTTCTTGAAATTTCTCGTTGTACTCTGAGGGCCTGACCTCTGCCTGTCGCTTATCGGGGATTTGAGTATCAAGCGAAATAAAGACGTCGGGAAAAGACTCGATACTTACTTGTCCATCGGTCTTTAGAACGTCGATTTCCTTTTGTGGGGATCCTTCCTTTGACTCATCTGGTTTCGCATTGTCTTTCGAATTGTCTACTCGGGTCTCCGACGCATCAGGTCTCTTCATGTCAGGAACATTTTCGGTTTCTATTCCCTTCCCTGGGACTTCTTAGGTTCAAATCCTGGGATCAGGCGAAGCAACCTTCTCAGGTCCCTTTTCTTCTTGGATCTACACAGGGGTCCCGAGAGATGTCTCCGGGCTCTCATCATCGCTATATATATTTATAAATTCACTCAAAGGATTAGGCGTGCCTACTTCCACTAATACTTGGCTCACCTCCGGTTGAATCGTCACACCTGTCAGCGATCCGACTGGTGGCCTTGTGGAATTAGGGTCATTTGACCCATTGTCATTACCAAGGTTTATGGAATCAGGGTCGCTCGCCCCCGCTGAGCTTTCTTCTGGGATTTTGGTCAGAAGATTTGGCACTATGATGAGGTATGGGTTATCCTGCATTCGCTTCATTATCAGCTGAGCTTGTTGATACATGAGTCCCCCCATCCCCTGTATATATTGAACTTCAAAGAAATTCCTAGCTTGTACAGAGGCTACCTGGGCAATCCCTGTCATTTCAATGGTTCCCTGGGGAGATCCCACTACTCCGACCAATATCATTTCTTCTCTTGTCTTGATGGTCTCCTGAACTGTTTGTTCCAGGACTATTGCTTTCTCATCCCAACTCATATCCTTGAATCTGGTTGCCTTGGGGTCATCCATCCTCGCCATCACCTCTTCCTAGTCTTGAGCATTTTCGGTGAAGATTTCATCCTCAAACCTTTCCTAGGCATATGGCCAACAAAATGATACTTGTTGCGCGTGGTTCAGAACCAGGCCCTTGGGATCATGCTTGCGAAAACGACCAGTCTGGAATCGGAACTCCAATTGTCTTAACCCTTCTTTCTTGGCTTGCGTAGTGTCCTTTACCATGTAGAAACCAATATGGAACCCATAGGGTATGAAGGCTCGCTTCTTATCATTTACCAAAGTAGCATTGTAACCTTTCAAGATGCTCTGATAACATATTTCCCCTATTATTAGTCGATCAGGGACATATATAGGTAGCAGATGAGGTGCTCTAGTGGCGCTAAAAACCCTGATGTAAGTATCGCGCTCATCCATATACCAGTGGCCAACCTTCAATATAATCTTTTTGGCTGCATCCGACAACCCTGGGCATTCTTTCTTGAATAACAACAAATAAATGTGTGTGATAAACTGGTCGCAGATGAGAGAATAGGATTTATTGTACCTGTTCTCCCACAAGATGTTGAAATAAACATAGACCGGGAGATCTAAGGTATGCCAGCTTAAGTTCAGTCCAGAGAAAGTGTTTCTGGTGCAGACGACGTCCAAAAGATAAGATGCCATGTAAAAGGATGGGGTTTCTCCTTCTTTCGACGTCTGAGCTTGCTCGATGTTGGTGCTCAACTGTTTGGAGATGATTGCATCCCAATTAAAACCTATTCTAGAAATGGCTACGGTATACGCTAGAGGCATCCAAGCTTCTGAAAACCTGCAGCAGACTTTTTCCCCATGCAATTTGCAGAGGAGGGCCATTAGATAGATGTAAGGCTCTCTAAGGTTGGTCATCGAATACCAACCAGAGGTCCGATTGGTGAATTTTTTATCCTCTCTCAACTAGGAAGCCATCAACTTGTTGGTCTCGTGTTTCTCATAGAAGCTCAAAACAAAATCAGTATTCAACCGCTCTTCAGGCTCTCTGAGCTTATAGTATTTTTTCACTTCTACTGGAAGGAAAACCCCAACACACCTGTTGTTGTCATCGCTAATCAAACATTTTTGTGTGTCAGTGTGATCAATAAGCCATTTTAGGAGTTTAATGCAGGGAAATACCGGAATCCTGCTTGCCACCATGTGCAGATACACCTTTCGGACATTCAGGAGGACTTCATCGTCGAGTCTTCTCGTATCAGGATCGTTGTGCAGGGTATATTCAGGGAGTTTCTCCCGCTTAATATTCTTGAAAAGTTATTCCCAACACGAGAATATTGTCTTGGTCCCAATGTTCGCCTCTGTTTCTCCAAAGGTCAAGGGTTGAGCGAAATCTTTCTTGGTGGCGGTTTTGATGACGGGCACCGGTTTTGGAGCGAATTCTAATTGTCTCGCCACCGATGTGGAGGAAACTTCTCCCACCTATGGTTCCTGTAGCTTTGGTGCTCTTGGATATTTTATGGTGGTGGGCTTCTTCGGAGGCATCGTTCCTGCAACCGAAAACAATCTTTAGGCATGTGTACAGAGTGACATTGGATAAAATGTGTGAAATGAATCATAAAACATCCATAGACCGGTACATACTTGTAACACTTTCTAAACTGTTGTTTTTTAATACTCACTGAACCTTGGAAGCTATCCCCAGACTGCTCGTCTTTCTCCTCTGGATGATCTGGATTCCTTCGTGCACAGAATAACCCTGTTTTCAATTACTTAGAGGATACAACGGGAGAGATCCTACCAGTCGTATCAATCAATTAATATGAGTAATGGCTAAAATTCAAAACAATCTACCAACAAATCTCTACAAATAAATTCTACGTGGGTTGACGGCGGAGGCGCGGGGGGAAAATGCACTGTATCGACAATTTCAAACGACCATTTTGATTCACGCACGAATTAGAAACTAGCGCGAGATTCTAGAATTAATTAACCTTTAAATGTGTCATATCTAGCATATCTCAGAGCTAAAACGTCCCATCACGTCGTCTTCTTAGTGGGAAGATCAGGAATCGACGATATTCTTATGCATGTTCCATCGGTATCCTCCTTCTAAAACTTTCGACATCAATTGAATTCATCGTACGGTATCGACGCGGCACCACCGACTCGGGATACAGGGCACTAACGACTGAGAACTTAGCTTATGGGTAACGATCGGACTCGGGGCTTTGTTTAAGTCGAACACACTAAACTGAGCTTGACCTTGCGACTGTCGATGTCGGGTGATTATCGGGGATCGGCCTTCGGAAATAAAACTAACGCGCAGTTTCTTCGTGGGTTATCGTCCTTCAAATCTCCCGATACCGAAAACGTTTCGGAAGTCGGCAATCGATGATTGTTATTTCACTTTCGTTCAACGCTTATTCTTTTAACCTTTTGCCGATGCCAAGAGAATCGGTCATCCGCGATATCCATGGTGAAGTTCGTTCGCAAAAGAAAACGTATGTTCGTCGATGCCAATGAGGGTCGACGGTCGGCGACTACAGTGTTTTCGAGTGATTTTCTTCCTCCTGTAATTATTTCTGATGCCAGGTCCGCGAACGTGTTGGGAAAATTTTTGGCTGTCAATTCTTTAGTTCTTTAAGTTATAGATTTCTCGCATGTTTAAGCAATATTTTAAAGACTTAGTGAGAATAAAAAAATGATAAGCAAAGAACACATTTTTTTATATTAGACCATGCCAAAAGATCAAGTGGTACCCAAAAAGGTGAAATTTGACGTAGAATTTTTAGGGTGTGTTGAGTGCTCAACAGGTAGGTTCATGCAAAGTGTCAAAAAGGTCTAAAAATTTCAATTTTTTCCTTAAAAAAAATTCGATAATTTTTTCTAAGTTTTAGTTAGTCTTTTAAAATTATTTTTCATCATATTTTAACAAGCTTTGTTTAGATATTATTTTCGGGATTGAATGCGTAGTGTAAGTCATTAATCTATGACCCATATCCATGAGTATTAGTCGCAACTAACCAATAATTCTCATGATTTGAATAGTCCACTTAGCACTCATTGTTTTCTTGCAGCAATAACAGGTACAAGGGGAGATTCCGTCAAATTTTGGCGAAATCAAGGCTTTCGAAGCACTCTAGGGATTTCTACTTCATTAACGAATTTTTTCTCCTTCTTCTTTTCTTGTAGCTTCTTCAAGATCCAAAATTTATAAGGATCATTTCTTCAAAGTTAAGCTCAAAGTGAACTTTGTTCTCGGTGTAATAGTTGCAATAAAAGAGGGCCCTTTTGTGCCCAGTTTCTCCATCCCCATTAGGGGGATTTGTGTGTCATGTTTTGGCTTCCTTTTGTTGGTTTAATCTTTTGATCTCAAGCACACCTAAAGTTAAGCAAAAACACATAACATTCACATTTCACATGAATTCTTAAATTTCACTTTCCAGATCTTTATGCATGTTAAGTTTAATGCTTGTTTCTCACACTTAGCAATAATTTTGCAAGTTCTAATTTTATTTATCTTGCAAAGCTCTTTCAATTTCCAAGTTCTACAAAGCAGGGTACTTAGTTTATCTCTTTAAAGTATTGCAAAGTAATTGAACATTGTTTGTAGTCTAATTAGGGAAATCCTACAAGGAATCTTCACTTTAATGGAAATGTAAGAGGACTTGTGAGGTTATCTGGCGGGAACTTTGAGATCTAGGTTCTCCCTGTTGGATCCCCCCACATTTTCTTGAGCTTTTGTGTCAAATTAGAGGGTTTACCCTGTTGTATCTGTGGCATTGTTCAACCTCCACTTTAGGGACCTTTTCTAAGGACCAAACCTAGTTTAGACGAACATTTACTTTTCATGCAAATAAAATTATCTCACTAACTGAACTTTAATTTATCTTAATAAAACACTCGATCAACAATTTCCCACAACTCCCTTTAAGGCACTGGTTTAACTGGTATATCTTTATGTGAGCAATCTTTTACATTCATGCACATTGTCTAACATATATGCTTAAATCTTGCAGATCTTGTATCATTTGATATATGCATGCTTATGGACAAGTACTTTATTGATTATGTCAAATGATGATGATGAATGCTAAATGTTGAATGTTTTTTTTTATTTCAAGCAATAAATAACTAGAAACAAAGTTCTTTTCTTTCTTAATTAAAGAGCCTTAGATTCATAGGGACTACCCCCCTTGGTTTCGTTAGGAGTTGGCCTAGACAGAGGAGTTGAGGATCAGGTGACAACACCTTGACTCGAAACTTGCCCCCAAATACACACCAAGTGGATTGAAGGTTTCTTCCATGTTACCCCAATAGTGTATAAGGACGACAATAATTTTGGCGTCGTTGTCGGGGATAAATCTTTCTATTCCCGGAACACGACTTGTTTTTCCTTTTATTTTACTTAGTTTTTTTATGTTTGTAGTTTATCAGAAATAGACTCAACCATCTGGCGACTCCACTTAATTCCAACTTGACTAAGTATTCTACAAGGAGGAACTCAGAAGGCCTACTTAACTTCATTCTTGAACCTGAAAAGGTTTATCGAAGGAGGTTAGCCAAAGCCTCTTATCATAGAGTACTTAGTCATTTAGGGACCGAGTCCATTTTTGATATTCACCTGCTCTTTGTTAATAAAAGATTTACTTCAGAAATGGATATATATGATAAATGTAACTTCACTGCAATAAATAATTGTCCACATTCTCTCCTAGAAAAAGCTATTGAAAAGTTGCCTAGTTTCCAGGGAAATAATGTTGTGTCTGCCAAAATGCATATTAAGGCTTTCATGAGATGTACTAACAAATGGTGTGCAACCCATGACTTTGAGGATGTTAAGATGAAATTATTTGTTCTCTCCTTAAAATAAGATGCCTTAGATTGGTATGAAGATATCCCTGACAACACCTTCAAAACGCTCAAAGATCTTCTAGATGCCTTCACAGAAAAATGGGGGGAAAAGAAATATCACCGTCAGTTGTTAACATCCCTTAACTCAATAAAAAAGAACAAGAATGAGACAATGGATGAGTTTAATAAAAAAAATAACGAACTTGTCTCTAGCATGCACACAGACATCAAGCCTCCAGTAGATGCTATTTTAATTTACTATGTAGAGGATTTTGGAGGGGAAATGAGATATCAGCTTAGAGATAAGGAACCCCTCAACCTCAAGGCAGCTCAAGATACAACAGTCAAAATTGATAAAAACATCCAGGCTTCAGGAAATTCTAACCTTCTTGGTTTCAGTAGAGGTAGCTCTTCTAGGCAAACAAAGGCGAAGGACAAGGTTGCGGCTGCAGCTCCTGAAAATAAAGACTCTAATTTCGACCCCCTAAAGGTCATTACTAAGATGGTCAAACGAATGGAAGCTACCCATGCTACTCATCTTAGTGCCATGCAAAATAGGCTGATAGCTAATGGAAAGGTCTCAAAATAATAGGTTTCAACCTAGACCAAATAATGATAGGTGGTAGAGAAAAGGTCCCCCTCAAGACCAAAGCCCCCCTAATCAATTAGAGTCAAATAATGTGGTTAATGAAGAAGCACCACCTTTCTGCAGAGCTTGTGAAGACTTTCACGAGGAATCTACATGTCCAGTATTTTTCCAGATTAATGAACAAGACCTTCCTCCAGCAAACAACTTTGTAGGACAGCCTAGAAACTCCAACCACATCAATAACTTTGGTGAATCTCACCCTTTATCTATGGATTATTGGCTTCAGATGAAAGAAATAAGTGAGCAAAGTAATCAAGTGGTTGAAGAATATGATAATGTGACTAAGTTATATGGTTACAAACCTACAGATGAGAAGATCTTAGAGATGGCAAGGAACAGAGGGATAGTCTACCAGAGGAGGGGGAAAGAAGGGACAAACAACTCTCAACCTAACTTTCCAAAGGTAACTACTCCTACACACACTCCAATTGATAATTTAAATGTTGATTTAGGTAGTTGGATATTGAATGCAAAGGCCTTGGTTTTAGTGTCAGATCTCTTGAAAATTCCCTCACAGAAAGAAAATCTTCTGCAAGCTATAAATCCTCCAAGCAATAAAGTTATTCCAAGCAATAAATTTGTTCCAAAATATCAAGAAAAGGTTAAGGAGCAACATGAAGATCCTCCAGTGGTCTTAACTAGCAGAGATAGGACTAAGGAAGAAAAACCTCCTTTCTTTGAATCGTTAGAAATAAATGATCAATGGCTACACAACTGCATGTATGATTCAGGGGCTTCATCAAACATCATTACCAAAGGGATTATGCAAAGGTTAGGTCTTAAAATCACAAGGCCTTATCAAAATGTGTGCCATGGACTCTAGAGAAATTGAAACAAATGGAATAATCATAGACCTCCCATTCAAGCTAGCCTTCCATCCTAACTTTGCATTCAAAATGGATGTTCTTGTTATAGATGTGCCAGATGCATGGGGGATGCTTCTATCTAGGAAATGGGGAGCTCATATGGGTGGTTGCTTGAATATGGATTTGACATTTGCTACTATTCCATACCCTCCTCCCTCAACTGAAAGTTTCATACTCTTTAGGGAAACATAAAGGAAATATCATATAGAAGACCCTAAAGAGCAATTTAATGAGTTCTTATGCCAAGTGTCTAATATGGGTGATTTCTCCATATGTTATAATTTCTTATATCTAGCTCAAGATAAATTCAAAGATGAAAAATTTAGCAATAAAGCTTGGAAAATGAATTTTGATGGAGTCCACTCTAGATCAGGCAAAGGGGCAGGAATTGTTTTAAAATCTCCAACAAGAAAGACTTACAATTTTGCATTCAGAGTTGAGTTTGATGCAACTAATAATGTGATAGAGTATGAGGCATTTTTTCTAGGCTTAGAAATTGCTAAGGACATGGGTATCAAGATTCTCAACATAAAGGGTGACTCAAACTTAGTAATTCTCCAGGTAAAAAACAAGTATGCATGCAAAAGTGAGAGGTTAAGAAGATACATAAATGCTATAGGGGATTCCATAGAATTCTTTGATGTTATGGACCTCATTGTTATCCCTAGAGATCAAAACAGTTGGTTGATAGTCTAGCTGTAGCAGCTTCTACCCTCCAGCCCTCAGAAGATCTAATGAAAGGAGAAGGAAAGTTGGATATAATATTTAGGCCATCTATCCCAAATAACATTGACCATTGGAAGGTTTTCAAGGATGATGAACAAGTTCTAAGGTTCATCCATAATATAGAAGAATTCTCATATTTTAATGTCAGCTACAAAGAGGAGGGTAAAGAATATGTTGAGGAGGATAATCCTATTAAAAATCCAGTTCCCAGAGGAATAGTTTCCCTAGAAGAAATTTTTGACAGGCATGATATGTACAAAAAGAAAAAAGAAACAATAAAGCTTGGCAAGTATATTGAAATCAACATTGGGACAGAGGAAGTCCCAAGGTTTATAAAAATTGGAAAAGGAACCTCAGAAAAAGAAAGAAAGGAATTGATTAGCTTAGTCCAAGAGTATAGGGATGTGTTTGCTTTCACATATGATGAGCTCAAAGCATACAAAGAGGATGTGTTTCAACACACTATCCCCCTCAAGGATGATACAAAACCTTTCAGAAAAAAACTTAGGCGAATAAACCCTAAGTTGGCACCTCTAGTTCAGGTCGAGCTTAAGAAAATGTTGGATGCTGGGATCATTGCTCCAACAAGACATTCATCTTGGTGCTTCAACTTAGTTGTTGTCAGAAAAAAGAATGGGGGGATAATATTATGTATTGATTTTAGAAACTTAAATCTTTCATGTATTAAAGACAACTATCCCTTACCCAACATGGAGACCCTACTTCAAAGGGTAATTGGTTCCATTATTATGTCCATGTTGGATGGCTTCTCAGGCTATAACCAAGTTTTGTTGAGGAAGGAAGATCAGAACAAAACTACCTTCACCACACCTTGGGGCACTTTTGAATACCTAAGGATGTCTTTCGACTTACTTAATGCAGGTGCCACTTTTCAGAGGGCCGTGGATTTTTCCTTCCATGAACTAATGGGTAAAATCATAGAAATCTACCAAGATGACTTAACAGTTTTTTCTAAGAAAATGTCAGATCACATAAGTCATCTTAGGCAGGTTTTTGAAAGATGTTGAAAATATGTCATCTCCTTGAATCCAGGTAAGTCCATTTTGGGTGTTGACGAAGGCAAGCTGCTGGGTCACATTATAGCAGAAGACGGGGTAAAAATGGATCCTAAAAGGGTCAAATCCATACAAAATCTTTCTTTACCCCCAACCAAGAAATTTCTTCAATCTTTTCTTGGACAGATAAACTTCGTCGGGCGGTTCATACCTAACTTAGTTGAGTTAATGAAACCACTCCTTAAGTTATTGAAAAAAGATGCTAAGTATGAGTGGACAGAAGAAGGAAAGTTTACTTTCAAACATATTAAGGATGCAATTGGAAAATCTCCTATGTTAAGCAATCTTGATTATTCAAAAGATTTTCAAATATTTTCCTTTGCTTCAAAAGACACTATTGTAGGGGTCTTGCTCCAGAAAAATGAAGAGGGTCAGGAGCAACCCATTGCTTTTATGAGTAAGGCATTACAAAATTCTTAGCTTAACTATACTAGTATGGAAAAGAAAGCTTATGCCTTAGTCAAATCTTTCAAATATTTCTGAGTCTATATAGGATACTCAAAGATTGTGGGGTATGTCCCTCACACAACAGTAAAGGACATCCTTGGGAAACATGATTGTTTGAGAGATAAAGGAAAGTGGGTCTCCAAGATTCAAGAATATGACTTAGAGATTAAACCCACTAAGTTGATTAAAGGTCAAGGGTTGGCTCAAATGCTCACTAAGGGAAATGAACAAGTGTTGGACTTAGTATGCAAAACAATCAAACTAGGCCAGCCTTGTCACCAGAGCTTTAGAAATTAGAACAACACCAATGGTATTCAGACACCATCTACTTTCTTTCAAACCTTACTTGCCCAAGTCATTTAATTGGTCATAAGAGGAGGGTTTTGAGGTTGAAAGCAACAAAGTATTGTATCATTCAAGACGGCTTGGGGTGGAAGAACCCCGATGGATTGATACTTAGGTGTGTTGATGAGATAGAGTCCAAGAGACTTTTGGTTGACTTCCATTCAAGTTTTTGTGGTGGACACTTTGTGGCTAAAACTATTGCCCACAAAATCCTCAGAGAAAGTTACTATTGGCCTACCATTTTCTCAGATGTACACAAAATGGTCAAGGGTTGTCAGCAATGTCAATTATTTACAGGGAAGCAAAAGCTAGTAGCCTTGCCTCTTCAGTCTGTTGTTGTCAAAAATCCTTTTCAGCAATGGGGGCTTGATTTCATAGGTCGGTTTAAGGATAATTCAAGTAATGGTTATACTTGGATAATTACAGAAACTAACTATTTTACTAAGTGGGTAGAAGCAATACCCACTAAGTCAGCAACCGACAAAGTGGTCATGGATTTCCTTGAAGATAGGATAATCACTCGGCTCAGTGTGCCCGCCAAGATTACAACTGATAATGTCAAGGCCTTCAGTTGTACAGATTTATCTTCTTTTTGTTTTATCTATGGCATTGTGTTGTCCCACTCTTCAAACTATTATCCCCAAGGCAATGGTCTTGTTGAATCCAGCAATAAGAACTTAATGAATATTCTTAAGAAAACAGTGGGGGATAATAAGTGGTCATGGGACAACAAGATTAAGTTTGCATTATGGGCAAACAGAATAACCAAAAAGAGTTCCACCGATAAGAGTCCTTTTGAGCTTGTCTACAGGCTTGATGCCACTTTACCAGTTCACTTAAAGCTTCCAGTGTATCAGTTTGTTCAAAAATATGGTCTGGATGAGGACTTCCAACAAAACATGATTGATCATTTGGTAGAGTTAGATGAGATCAGAAGGAAAACATTGGATCAGAGCATAAAGAATCAGGACAAGGTAAAGAAGACTTTTGATAAGTTTTCACGGAAAAGATTTTTTCAGTAAGGGGACACAGTCATTCTTTGGGATAAACGAAGGGAAAAGTCAGGGAATCATGGAAAGTTTGGCAGTTTATGGACAGGTCCATACATCATACAGGGTGCAACTGGAAAGAATTCATTTTATCTAAATTGGTTGGATGGTGAGAATTTGGCCCTTCAATTCAATGACCAACTTCTCAAACTTTTCTTCTCAGAGGTCATCTGATGCCCATGGGGGCATCTACTGTATTATACTCTCTAACCCTTATCTTTTGTACATTATGCTTTGTCTTTTTTGTACATTATTTATTTTGTACTATATTCACATGTATATTAAATGTTTTTGTTGTATCATATGTACTTGTATATTATCGTTGCAAATTGTGCTCAATGTTGGTTTTATATGGATATGATTGCAGACGAGGCGTCCATGATGCAGGTAGCATAATTTTGGATTCCCGCATGGTCTCCTACAGATGTAAAGATCAACCACACGTCCCCATATGGAGCCAATGTTATCCACTAGTTTGCACAAGTTAAATTTCCTAAAGAGTCGTCAAAGAATGAGCAATCAGTGCTCATATGACAGAGTTCAGAGTTCAGTCGGTCTTTCTAAAGACCACATTTTTTCGCATTTCCACAATTGTAATAAATGACCTGAGTATGAGATATTGTAAAACGTTATTGGCCACTTAAGGCCTAGGTAAGAGCATGTACTCTAGAGTGTTTTTTTTCACTTGTTAATTATTTTTTTGCTTGCCTTTATGAGCGATTAAATAATTTCTAAAAAAAAATTCACTCAGAAGACTGACTCCAGAGTTGGAGTATGTGCTGGTGGTTAGGCCTTAGCATGGAAAACTAATGCTTAGTGTCTAAATGTATATGAGCTCATACCAGGTCATCTTGATTGAGTCATTTGGAAATTGCGGCTAGGTTTGATAGGTTTTTTTTAATATTTTTGTGAATTAATTAAATTCCCGCAAAAATAGAATTTTTTAATTATGAATCAATAAATTGTAAAAATATGGCATCAAACATCGTCAAATGCCATATTTATGGTCGTTTTCTAGTGTAGAGTTTCATGTAAACCTCTATTTCCCATCTTTTGAGACAAAAAATGATTATTATCACTAAAATATGAAATTTACTCTAAATTTACGAAAAACGGGTAATTAAATTCATTTCCTATTTTTTAGGAGAACCAGGGAACATGTTGGAAACATGTTTTTCTCATGTCCCCAGTTGACTGGAAGCCTAGGCGAGTTAAGCTAAGGTGAGGGCGACTTCATTAGGGTGATGTGGACATGGGGGAGATCTCAATGAAGGGACTCGACCCCACCTATGCAGTTGGCACGTTCTAGAGGAGGGGCGCACATCCGAAAGTGCCCACGCATCTCCTAACTCACCCTTCCACTCCACCTCACTCCACTCTCTCCCACTTCACTCCACCTCACTCACCCATCACCTTACTCCACTACCTCTCCACTCTACACCTATCTCCCTTCACTCATGCGCCACTCCCATTAACCCCACGCAT
>ML814476.1:112729-137606 GCA_009831015.1 Picea engelmannii | reverse complement strand
TGAGATAGCTTTGGATAGATGTCGGCTTAAGAGAAGGGATTCCTAATATGATAGACCAATTATTAACGGTCCCTTTAAATAATACAACTGTTCTTCCTTTTTGTAACTCGTACCTATTTTTATAATTATGAGGAAGTTGGAACATTTTAAATTCCATATGAAATTCCTCTATATATGCTTGGCCTCACGAGTATAGAAGGATGGAGAAGAGAGGAGCCTGCCCTCTGTGCAAAAAAACTTTATAAATCTCCGGGGCTGGAATGAATACATGGATGTAGAGGTAGATTTTGGGACTTTTTATGAAAAGATTCTAATTGGTGGTGTTATGAGTCTCGTTTTCTCTCATAGTATGCGATTCCTATTATTTTGTATTTTCATTTTTATTTCTTCTGTCTAAATTGAGAAACTAAAAGTACAGAATTCATTATTCGATGCTCTCGGCTTGACGATTTACACTGTGTTCATCTCTTCTAAACCATTTCATATTTCATTACTATAATGCTCTGATAATAGTTGTGTGTTTCTTTTCTTCTGATACCATTTAAAATTTTCAAGCATAAACTCAGAAGTCACTTCCTCATTTAGCCTTTTCCTCTGGATTGTTTTCACGATTTGGAAATGGATCCTACATTCTTGACCCCATATCCCAAAGGTCATCTTCAGCTCTTCAACAACTTTATTAAAACCCAAAAACAAATCAATTCTAGCCATTGATTTCCATAGATTTATCAAGTGACATGAGAGATCCCTCTCTGAGTTGAGTAGGCTAGTGCCTTAGCTCTAAAGCTGGTTGCAACAGTTACCCTTGTCATCTGTTTTGACAGCTAGGAAGATTTACAGGGTTATAATAGGAAGGAAACAAAGGAAGGGCGTGGTGGGTAGAGGAAGACATGCGAAAGAGTGCAGAGAGGAAATAAAGACCGAGCTCTTGAATTTGAGGAAGAACTGTGAAAAGAGTGTGTTCTGATTGCAGGAAATAGAGACTGATTCGGGATAAGGAGAGTAGCCTTCGTCCCTATCTATGACTGAGTTGGGAGAAGGAGAGTAACCTTCGTCCCTATCTATTTCTGTGTCGGGAGAAGGAGAGTAACCTTCATCCCTAACTTTCGTTGAGCCAAAAGAAAATATTCAATATCAAAGCATTGTGGCCTAGCTCGGGGGTGGCCAGTGGTAAATCTGTTAGGAGTGACAGATCCTATGGTTGGGTGGAAACGAGCACCCCTTTCAGCAGTCGCATCACGTCACCTAGTTCTGATAAGTGTTTTCATTCTTTGTGCTTTGAAATGGAATAATGAATGAATGCATGTATGTATACATTTAAGATTGGCCTCTGTATTGACTGATCAAGTGATGTATATGTATTTATCTCCTTGAGGACTTATGCTTCTACTTGATTCTTCAATATTGTTGGCATAGGGGAAGACTCGGGGTTCAACACTACAACAACGCACCAACACAGCCCTAACTATCAGCCCTTTCGACAACACCTGTGAAGCAGATGAAGTCTCACCCGAGGTAGAGGCAGGGGTGGTTGCAAGACTCAGGTGTCTGCAACCTTAGTTGGGACACAGATATGTGATTGTACTACTTAATAAAGCACTTAGCACCATAAGTTCCTCAATATGAAATCAATATCCACTTCGTTGATAAAACATGGCTTCACAACATCCACACTAATCTAATGTATTTAAGCTCTTAGCATAGGTAAATAGATCAGATCGAGAAGATTAAGCACTAAGAATGGCCATATAGATCAGATATAACACTCTCGCATATCATAAGCACAAAGCACAAGTAGATATATCTAAACATATCAAATTACTTAGCAAATAACGTGTGAACACATCAAGACAAGGCACAAAGCAACATAAGACAATATTTATGTGGTTCACCCCCACCCTGGGGCTACATCCACCAACTCTTCTTCTTTATTGTCTTCAATCAATCGGTTAAAATGATAGATCCTCAAAACCCTACTCCTCATAGGACAAAGATCTGCGTAGCTTTCTAGATCCTTCTTCCTTGTGTTACATCACAAAGCCTTCCACAATCTATTATAACCACTTGCACTTAGCTCTGCAAGTCTCTCACAGTAGGCACAAAACCCTTACAATCCACACTAGCACTTAACACAACCGGTCTCACATCACATATATGCATTCCTTCCTTCTATCTAGCCTAGGCATCCATTTATATATTACAAAATAGGCCTAAAAATGGGTACACCCATGGGACAACATCCCAATCCCATTACATAATCACAAAAACCCAAAAAGGACCCAAAAAGGGGCCGAGATACTGTGATCTATGCTTTGTCTTGCGCTCCTCCTTCGACAGGCTGTTGAAGTCCCAAAATAGTTCAACATGACCAAGAATCTCCCAAAACTTGGTCAAGGGCCAACAGGCCCCCAACACTCACCTATGACTTGTCCTGAGTCACTCTGGTCTGACTAGTTCTGCCTCGAGCTTGGCTCGAGCTACTTTGACCTGCTGATTTGCTACAAATTCTTGCTCGATGAACTCCTGGATCACTACGTCATTCACTGGCCCTTCTAGGCACTGTTCTTCTATGGTGACAACTTGTTCTAGCTTTGATCCTCATATTTCAACATTTGTAAACAACTGATAGGCCTTATCTTGCACAGGTTGAAGTCGTTGAGTTATTTCCATAAATTTTCTCTGGATCGTATGGATCTTCTGCTGGGCGGTGCATTTCTGTTGAGATGTCTTCATTCTGTCTACAACTGACAGGGCCTTCAACTGCGCCTGTAGTGTGTCTGCGTGCTGCTTCGCTACCTGGATCTACGACTCCAGTGCCTGTAACTCTAGGTTCTCAGTGAGGTTGTCATATGTTTGGGCACTGCGATTACTCAACTTCTTGCACTCCTCGGCAAGAGCCTTCAATCTCTCAATTGCGCTCTGGGCAGTTTCTTCCCTTTGGTCTCTTACATCTTGTGGGGTCTCAACCACTGCACATAGCTCCAAATATGCTATGCGTTGCTGTAGTTGCTGAATCACTTCTTCAAGTTGCACTACTTACTATGGAACTCTCTCTTCAACCTTTACTTCGACGACTGTCATAGAGAGAAGTGCTATGTTTACCCTTTCATTTACTTCAAGTTGCTCGATGAGAAACTATTCCTTGCTTTGTTGCAGCTGTGCTCTTTCTTCATCCCACTTCACTTGGAGAGAAATATTTTCTCATTCTGTAGCATTGCATTGCTCTAGAAGGTATTCTTGTACTTGTGATAAATCCTGGGTGGCTTGCGTTGTTTCCTCCTATGCTCGTCAAAGGCAAGCTTTGACTGTGTTAGCGATTCAGTGGAGTTGAGCTGACTCATCTCCTAGTTCTGGTGTTTCCAATGGAAGAGGCGTAGTGGAAATTGCGCAGCTGGACTATAGTGCCTGTTGCACCCCTTGAAGTTCAACCTTAATTCGATTGTATATCTCCTCCTTCTGAGCCTCTTACTTCTCTGCTATCTCCAACGAAGCATCGTTCAGTGATTCTACAATGAAATCGAAGTCATCTGAGGTGAGAGTAGTCTACATTTTGGTCATATATGCTCTCGATTTCTTTTAGGAAGAAGGATTTGGGGGGGAAACCTTCATTTTCTTCGAGGGATCCTCCTCATCTCTAGGCAGTGTAACCTCACCTTTCTTATATTCAACGTCTGCGCCATCTATCTCTCCGAGATATCCTCCTTGCTCAGGTGAGATGGAAGCAGTCTTCGCTGAGGTAGTGCTTACATCTTGGGATTCTTCATTTTTTTTTGTCTTGCTGTGTCCAAGTGTATCATGCACTACTTCTGGAATGTCAATGTCGGACATCTCCGCAGGTCGAATGGAATGAGGAGGTATGTCGACTAGTCTTTAGTAATTTCTTCTAAGTCCTCCTCTGTCAGCTTGTAGTAAGATTGAATTTTCTGCTTGTGCTCGTTAGCGCGCACTGTAATATAAATGAAATGGCGATCTACGTTGAATTTCATTAAAGGTCGAAACCTGTGGAGAGTACTCAGCGTGATGCGAGGCTCAGACTGAATGGCTCTCTTCAGCTGGTTGTAATAAGTATGGAACACAAAATTTGACTACCATTACTTGTTCATGTCACTGGAATACCACAATGTACTGAACTTCACGGCCAAAGGTTCAAAGGGCTTGATGTCTGAGAAGTTCGCACCTTCCGACATCTTCGAGGCGATGAAAGAAATCAGGATCAAAATCCAGATTATGTGGAATTCATATCCCTGATCTTGCACTTCCCTACAGTCCAGTTCCAATTGGTTCACCAGGTACTTCGCCCAATTAATTTGTAGGCCCTCCACGCACTTCTCTGTGAGGTCGACTACAAAACCAGTCACTTGGGTGGGTCAGTTCTTATGGACTAACTTTTCTATGATCAATTAACAGGCTAGACACACTGCTCTTCTTTGGACAGAGGCTACCTTGTAGCCTCACGTTCCCTTCTCGACATCTCCATAAGTGTCCTTGATCCTTTGGGTGAGAGCGCAGTCCATGGATTTTCCAGGGTAGAAATCCCGTGGGTCAGCTTGCATACTCAACCTTGTGATCCAATTGATCAATGTCAGATCCACTTTGATACAATGATTTAACCACAAGTATTCGCCATGGTAACAAGACAACAACAACTTGACACATGCATTCACTTCTTGGTGCCTTCTGAAGTGAGGAATATTCATGACATTGAGCAGTGTGGATTGCGCGAGGTTCATAGTCCATGACTGGGCAACTATCTTCAAATTATTTCCCTTTGTTCTAGTCAAGTACTTATGTGGGGAAAGCATGTTGTAGACCTTTCTGTCGCCAAGGTTGAAATCATTAAACTTTAGTGATGCAATATTTTCTTGATTTGCATGTATCCCCTTCGGGAGGTATGCAGTGACGAAAGCGTACTCAAATTCTCTGGGCACACTGTCTCAATTGATTGTAGCGCTCAGAGGTGGGAGGTAGGCGGGAAATATGCTCAGAATCAACTTAGAATTCGCGAGATCATCTTTGTGCTTGGTTCTCTTTTCATTTGCTCACCGAGATGGTCTGGCTCGAGCAGTGGATGGAGACACTTGCACTGTTCTTATGGATAAATCCTGGATACCTTTAAACACTGACATGACTCTCTCAGTCATCAAGTCTATCAAAATTTCTTCAACAACTTTCTCTACGATGCTCAATTATTTCGACATACAGACTCGGGGTGAACAATCGTGGGTTTAGGGAAAAACTTAGACACAGTACTAATATAGAGTGCAAGAGTGCGATGATCACTGTATAAACTCGTCTTAGTCTATGGGCTTGAATTCTCAATTAGCAAAAGTGTTCTCGGTGCATGGCTCAACGGGATAAATTAGGTAACTCAACAATGTTTCGCTTGCAACAGGTATGAGACTCCATTAACTCTTGTTTGGTTCATTATGGCACAGTCCAACGGTCTGATGATGAACCATAATTGTCTTTCTGCCCATTCAGAGTGTCGATCGAATGGCTATAATGTCCCCAACGACTATATTTCTTCGTCATGACGAAGTGCCATGTGTCGCTATTCTGATATCCCGTCGAAGCTCCAATTCTGTAAATTTTTTGTCTACGAAGTTACCTCTAGAACCTTCTACAACTTTTTGAACTTAGCTCTCTTCTTACTTAGATTTCTATCCTTCTTTCCAGTGAGCTTCGTATCGGTAGTTCTTTTTCCATTCTGATTCTTATCTTCTTTGGTCATAGTCACTTCGTGATGTTGAGATTCTTCGCTAGGGTTCCTGGATAATACTCCTTCTTTTTCTAGGGTAGGTACTTCAGTCTTTTGTGGATCCTCTAGTGTTCTCTCAGCTTCAACATCTGGGTTGCTAGTGTTAAATAGATTTGATATTCTCTCCTGTTCTTCAATCAAGTGTGCGATCCTTCTGGTCATGAAATCTTTTAACTCTTGTGTCTTCTTCTCCAAAACTTATTCTTCTTTATTTAGTCTGGCTTGATCTCTATCAATCCAACATTTTCCTAGTAACATGGTAAATGGGGCATTGTCTTCAACAAATTTAATAATCTCAAAATCTGCTTTTGTTGAAGTTCCATTGACATTCATAGGTATCTGGGCAAGCCTTCCACACAGGTTTATCAATTTCCCTATGAATAACCCTATTCCTCCTAATGAGGGAGTCATAGTAGGCCTCCCTATAGCTTCCCAAGTTCTTTCTGTCATGATATTCACCTGTGTTTCCTCATCCAGAAAACAGTCAATGTCAAAGTCTCCTATTCTTGCTTTGATCAATTCTTTTTCTTTGAATATCCCTGATAAGTGTCAAGGTTTAAGCTATTATTAGAGAACTTTGCATTTCAATAGATAACAATAGCATAAGATAGGATCACTGAGAAATACATAATCAAAAGAGACACATCATTTATCCTGGGAAACTTTCATGGGGGAGAAAACCCAAAAAAACTTCCTTATTATAGATATCTAATACAATGCCAAGAGATGACTCAAACAAATACATAAAGTCCTCTCCCAAGAATGCACCTCTCTCTCTCTCTCTTCTCCAACTGCAGCTCCAAAACTTGCTCCTCAATGAACAAGTGAGTGTGTGTCTAAGTGAGGTGCTAGCCTCCTTATTTATACAATTCTGGCACGTGTGGAAGTGTCTCTTCATTGGTAGGGTTGACTTCTTCTTCTGGGTGGTTATAACTACCTTTAATATATTCTGGGGCCTCTTTAATATATTCTGGGGCCAAATTCTTATTCTGCCAATTACAATTATGTTTTGACCAATCCGTAAAACGGGATTTGGTCTTTTACAATAATTGACATGATCAATCTGCAATAGGGGATTGATCTAATGAATAATTCCACAATAATAATTAGAATACACTTTGCAGTTACATTATTTCAACACTCCCCCTTAACAAGAAGGGTATTCTTCAACAACATCAAGCGAGAGAGAGGACAACATCATCAACAACATCTGGTGGGTGAGAGGACAACATCATCAATATCATCTTGGAAAACTAATTGACGTATCTATAAATCATCGAAAGTTTTTTTTTTTCTCATCGACAACATCATCATTCTCAAAGGAATGAAATCATCATCTGCATCAATATGGATTAGTATAAAACTAATACATCATCATCATAGCACAAGGCTGGTCACATCATCACAGCACGAGGTTGGCTCATCATCACAACACGAGGCTGACACACTATACAAAAATTAAGCTGGAATCACAATACTGGACTGGATTTATGTCACAACTATAAAGCTGGAAGCACAATACTCGTCTTGATTTTCGTCACAACTATAAAGCTAGAAGCAAGGTACTAGACTGGCTTTACATCACAACAATTAAGCTGGAAGCACAATGCTAGTCATATCTCAACACAACAACTAGACTTTCTTTACATTGCAACATTTAGGCTAGAAACATAGTACTAGGCACATCTCATCACAACAACTAGACTTGCTTTATGTCACAGTGGTTAGGATGGAAGCACAATACTAGGCACATCTCATCAAAACAACTAGACTTGCTTTACGTCACAATGGTTAAGATGGAAGCACAATACTAGGCATATCTCAATCAACTAGACTTGCTTTATGTCACAACGATGAGGATGGAAGCAAAATACTAGGCACATCTCAACACAACAACTAGACTAGCTTTATGTCACAATGGTGAGGTTGGAAGCACAGTACTAGGCACATCTCAACACAACAACTAGACTGGCTTTACGTCACAACGGTGAGGCTGGAAGCATAGTACTAGACATATCTCATCACGACACTACTCCCCCTTTTGAGGAAGGTCCTTTCAGACTATACCAAGATTATCTTGAAAGTTCTCAAACTTTACATGAGATAGAGGCTTGGTCAACACATTAACAACCTATTCATCCGTGCCAACGTACTAGAGATTTATGGCTCCTCTCTGCACCATGTCACGGATGTAATGATATCGCATTTCTATGTGCTTCGACTTGTCATGGAATACATGATTCTCTGTCATCTTTATGCAGCTCTGGTTTTCACATAAGATCATGGTTTCTTCCATATCTAGGTCAAATAGATCAATCAACAACTTTTGAAGCCATATAGTTTCGCAGCTGGTAGAACATGCAACAATGTATTCTGCTTCCACTGTACTGAGAGCAATGCTGGATTGCTTCCTACTCTGCCATGAGATCATGGCTGATCCCAAACTGAAACAACATCCTAAAGTTCTCTTCCTATCATAGACACTTTCATCCCAATTTGAATCAGTTTACCCACTCAATGTGAAATCATGATCTCCATCATAACCGAGACCACAATCTAATGTACCCTTAAGGTACCTCATCACATGTTTTGCAACAACTAGTTTAACATGTCTGGGTTCTACCAGAAACTGACTCAACTTGTTCATGGAAAAACAAATATCTGGTCTGGTGTTCGCCAGGTACATCAATGATCCAATGATCTGTCTATACAGCGTGGCATCAATCAATTTTGACAAAGTGTCAACTAGTAGCTTCAACTTCATTTCCATGGGTGTATTCATGGACTTGCACTCTAACATGTCGAATCTCTTCAAGATTTCGATTGCATAATTCCCTTGGTTAGGGAAGATCCTCTCTGGACTCTGCCATACCTCAAGACCTAAGAAATAATGCATTAGGACAAGGTCTTTCATCTCAAATTCTGAAGCGAGCCTCTTCTTACATTCGATGATGATACTTTCTTCTCCAGTTAAGAATAAGTCATCCACATACAACAATAATATACTTAGCTCATTGTTCATAACTTTGAAGTAGAGGTTAGAATTTTCTTTACTCTTGGTAAAGCCCAAGCTCGTCAGAAAACTGTCTATCCTGCCATACCAAGCTCTAGGATCTTGCTTCAATCCGTACACAGCCTTCTTCAGCTTGCAGACATGAGACTTCCTATATTCAACTTCAAATCCTTGAGGTTTCTCTATATACATTTCTTCTTCGATGACACCATTTAGGAAGGCTATCTTTACATCCATCTGGTGTAACTTCCACTTCATCTTAGTTGCAAGGGCTATGATGGTTCTGATCAAAGTGTATTTGGCTACATGAGAAAATGTCTCTTCATAGTCATTGCCTTCTTTTTGAGAAAAGCCACGAGCAACAAATCTTTCTTTATGCTTCTCAATACTTCCATCAACAATATGTTTTATTTTGAAGAGACACTTGGAAGATACCACATTCTTGCTCTTCGGTATGGGAACTATTTCCCATACATTGTTCTTTATTATGGATTGGTATTCTTCTGTCATGGCATCTGCCCATTTTTTCTTCTGAATGACTTCTTCAAAGAAAGTAGGCTCTTTCTCTAAGAGATCACACATGAAAGCCATATAACTAAAGAATGGCTTAGGTCTCTTCACCTGTCTCATAGTTACTTTGGGAACACCATACTTCTCTCCATCTTGAATAATGTCTCTTGCCCAAGCAAGATTTATTTGATGGGAGATCATCATTTGAGGAGGTTTGTGAAATTATACTATGTCATGATCTTCTAGAATTTCCTCATTAGGGGAAGTTATGACTTCCCTCACTGGTTTAGTAGCACTGGGAACCTCCCTCACTGATTCTGCAACTCTGGGGATTATAGGTTCCTCTTCATATAATTCTTCAAGATGACATCTTCTTGATTTCTTGAGCACTAGATCTTCATCAAAGGTCACATCCCTGCTAATCTCAATGTGATGGTGACCTAGTATATAAAACCTGAAGGCCTTGGAGACCTCATCGTATTCCACAAATATTCCCTTCTTTCCTGAGGGTTCCAACTTGTTTCTCTTCTCTTTTGGAATATGTATAAATATCGGACAACCAAATATTTTGAGATGGCTTACCTCTGGCTTCTTTCTGGTGAACATCTCTTTCCGGGGTCTTGAACCCAAGTTCACTATGGGACAATCGGTTTTGTACATCTGCAATATGTTTGATCTGTATAGACCAATATTGGAAGTCAATAATGACTTCTCTTCTCTCAAAAGAATCTATATCCTAGTCTTTCTGACTGGCTTCCTTCTTTGTCACTGAAACAAGCAAATCATCCTAGAGATTTCATATCTCCTAGGAGTCTCTAAAGTTACGATCTAGTCTTCTCATGAAATCTGTCCTCCAGTCCTAGAAGTTGTCTCTTCATCTGATCCTTTATGATATCAAGACTTCATCAAATCTTACAGGGTATACTTGGTGTTGCACACCAAGTCTAGATGTGAAAGACAAAGTCAAGCTTCAAATGAGTTCTTCTTCCCGTTCTAATGTTTGGTCATCTTTGGAGCCTTATGCTCCTTTCAATCAATCTTCATATGAGATACTCTGAGTCTCACGATATAGCTTCTTCTTCATCTTCTTTGGTACATGAGTGTATATGGTCATGTACATAGTTTGCTTCATGTCTCATTTAATACCTTTCCTTCTGCAACCTTCACTATAGCTTTCTCGGGGTTATCACCTATGACCTGGAACAAGGTCAACAAACCAACAAGCAAGAATAATATTCTTTTGATAATAGTAGATAAAACAATAGCATGAGCAATCATCACAATAGCTCCTTTAGGGCTATCACTTGTAACTTGTTTGAAGCAAAGATTAAAGGTAAGATATACAATACAAAATGAGGTCAACACTCTTATAGTGTTGTGATTGAACATTCCTCCATGGAAACTTGTAACTAACACATGAGGTTTCTCCTAGAGGAGGTGTTAGTTGTATCAGGAAAATGATTACATTAAGCATTTACCTCTATATGCTCACATGCTACCAAGTATAATACTTTTCAAAGATTGCTATCTCAACTTGTCATGTGTAACTTTGAATCTTCTCAACTTGATTAATCAAACCTGGGACCTGGAGCCTTGTCCTGAAGAATGAGTGCTTTATTTTCTTCCAAGTCTCCTTCACTCAAAATGACGTGTGCTTTCTTCAACCTATCTTCTGTACTAAGACAATATGATATCTTTATAGAAGGTTGGGTTAGAGGATAAGCTCTATGATCTCAACTTTTAATCCATCTAATACCTTGACTCAGATTTTGATCAAAGGTTAGAATGATGGTCATACAACATTGATCAAAATAATTTCATAACAAAAGATGCATATCAGAATAATCACACCTGGGTTGCATCATTCCTCTGAATGTGTTGGATCTTGAGATCCTTCTGGATCTATGACAAGATATCCCTTCTCCTGCAAATACCCTTTAAATCTTAATCGTTTAAACATGTGTGAGTACATACCTCTAACGACACTTGTAGGTAGAGGCACCATCTGGTAGCAACGGTAATGATCACAAACTCTTTAAGAACTTCAAGGGTGAATGCAACTGGTACTACGGCTGCAACTATAACTGATACTGCAACTGCAATTGATACTGCAACTGGTTCTGAGACTACAACTACAACTACAACTTAGGGTTTTATGAGGAAACCTTAATTTTTCAAAATTCAAATTTTGAAATTCCGATCCAGGGGATAGATGCACTGAGCTGAAGCGAGTAAACTGGTGTAGTCAGATTTCTAAAAATCCAACTTTTACCCCCTCAAACTTGACCAGCGGATTTCTGGACCGGCGCTTCTATTTTTTTGGTACTTTTGGTTTTCTGGTACCGATGAAAACTAGGGTTTCACTTTTCGGGAGATATAGCCACTGAAAATTTTCACTGAGGATGCCAAAGTGATCCTTGAGGAAGGGCACACTTTTCTAGATGGTTTTGGGGCTGAAATATTTCTTCAATAAAAATCCCTAATTTGCATGTACGACGACAATGTTGTTTTTCACTTTCTCTTGTGAAAGATGCTCTCTTCATCTTAGCTCTGATACCATGTTAAGGTTTACACTATTATTAGATTTTTTTGCATTTCAATAGATAACAATAGAATAAGATAGGATCACTGAGAAATACACAATCACAAGAGCCACATCATTTATCCTAGGAAACCCTCATGGGGGAGAAAACCCAACAAAACTTCCTTGTTATATATAACCAATACAATGCCAAGAGATAACTCAAACAAATACATAAAGTCCTCTCCCAAGAATGCGCCTCTCTCTCTCTCTCTTCTCCAACTGCATCTTCAAAACTTGCTCCTCAATGAACAAGTGAGTGTGTGTCTAAGTGAGGCACTAGCCTCCTTATTTATACAATTATGGCACATGTGGAAGTGTCTCTTCACTAGCAGGGATGACTTCTTCTTTTGGGTGGTTATAACCACCTTTAATATATTCTATGGCCTCTTTAATATATTCTAGGGCTGACTTCTTATTCTGCCAATTACAATTATGTTTTGACCAATCTGCAAAAGGGGATTTGGTCTTTTACAATAGCCGACATGATCAATCCTCAATAGGGGATTGATCTAAGGAATAATTCCAAAATAATAATTAGAATACACTTTGCAATTACATTATTTCAACAATAAGTTGATATGTCGGTGGTCATTCAGGGTTTCTTTCATCTGTAACAATACTTTCTCTGATTCTTTCTAGGATTCTGCCATTCCTGGATCTGCCTTAGGGTTTTCCTAGTTTAGATTCATTCTTTCAACTTTAGCAATCATTCTAGGGAAATCCAACACTTCATGGTCCATAGCTTTGCAACAAAGACAACTAGGTATTCTTCTAGGGAATTCCTTAGCAAGATGTCCTAGTCTTCTGCAGCTATAACAAAGGGTTAATCTTTTTTTTTTTTAAATGATCCCCGACTTCTCCTGTACTGCGCGCTATGATCATAGGAGCTAACCTAGAACCAATTATTTCTAGGATGCTGAATCCATTTTTTAGTCCAAACATTCTTTCTATGCATAGATATAACATATCTTTCACTATTTTTATGAGATCTACTCATATCAAACCTTCTTTCATCTATTAATACCCTAGTTTTCAAACTAGGACATATTCTATTAAACATACCTAGATCCATACTCTAGAAACAAAAATTTCCACTTATCTTACTTCTACAGAGCACAAAGCTTCCATATCTAAAAATTTTCACTATTCTTACCTTTATCAGATCATAGAGCTTGCAGATCTTACCTATTTTAATAAAAAATTCTCACTTTTACCTTTCTTAGAGCACAAAGCTTTTCAGATCTTGTTTCTTTCCTTCAGATTCGACCTCCTTTCTTAAGACCATGATTCTTTCTTTAGCACCAAGCTTTATAAATCAATTAGAATACTACGCACTAGGTCAACAGATCTACGCACAGGGCTTCCACAATCTTGGGTCAATTTTTTTCACAAAGCTTATTCTTTCTCAGTTCTCAGCAATCACAGTTTCAACTCCTGACAAAGGAACTATTTGTTGGCATAGGGGCAGACCCAGGGTTCAACGCTACAACAACGCACCAATAAAGCCCTAACTACTAACCCTTTCAACAACACCTGCGAAGTAGATGAAGTCTCACCCGAGGCAGAGGTAGGGGTGGTTGCAAGACTCAGGTGTCTGCAACCTTAGCCGGGACACATATCTGTGATTGTACTACTTAATAAAGCACTTAGCACCATCAGTTCCTCAATATGCAATCAATATCCACTTCACTGATAAAACAGGGCTTCACAACATCCACACTAATCTAATGTATTTAAGAACTTAGCATAGGTAAAGAGATCAGATCGAGTAGATTAAGCACTAAGCATAGCCATATAGACCAGATCTAACATTCTCGCATATCATAAGCACAAAGCATAAGTAGATCTATCTAAACATATCAATGTACTTAGAAAATAACCTGTGAACATATCAAGACAAGGCACAAAGAAGCATAACACAATATTTACGTGGTTCACCCCCACCTTGGGGCTACATCCACCAACTCTTCTTCTTTATTGTCTTCAGTGAATCAGTTACAAGCACAGAGCCTCAAAACCCTACTCCACATAGGATAAAGATCTGTGCAGCTCGCTAGATCCTTCTTCCTTGCATTACAACACAAAGCCTTCCACAATCTGTTGTAGTCACTTTCACTTAGCTTTGCAAGTCTCTCATAGTAGGCACAAAGCCCTTACAATCCACACTAGCACTTAGCACAACCGGTCTCACATCACATAGATGCATTCCTTCCTTCTATATAGCCTAGGCATCTATTTATATATTACAAAATAGGCCTAAACATGGGTACACCCATGGGCCGACATCCCAATCCCATTACATAATCCCAAAAACCCAAAAAGGACTGAAAAGGGGGCTGAGATCCTGTGATCTCTGTTTCGTCTTGTGCTCCTCCTTCGACAGACTATCAAAGTCTCAAAATAGGTCAACATGACCAAGGATCTCCCAAAACTTGGTCAAGGGCCAACACATATGCTCCAGTTTAACCCTCGAAGGTGTTTTCCCCAGGGAGTTACCTCATAGTTCCAAAGTTGGAGCAAGCCTCTTGGCACTGCTACCATCTCAGTAATTGCACGATATTACCCCGCCCTATTTTAGAACTTAAAGTTTTGCGAGCTAGGAAGGCGCTTCCTTCAAAACAATAGCCTAAGAGACCTTAGGATTGCACCCAGAACCTTAGCCAAATCTCAATTAAGAGTAGAGCTTATAGCCCAATATTCTCCAAAGGGTCCATAAGACCAGGGTCTAGGAACCCTATGCTAAGTCCAAAAGGAGCTAGCTCTTGACGGCTTCAAAGCTTCAGGATCTAGTAGCCTTGGGATGTCAAACTTCATAACGGTAAAAAATACCTGAATGTCAGAGTCACGAAAGGTTGTGAGTCATTGATCTAGGGAGTGCGTTGGGGCCCCTTATTGACCGTCTGATCATCTAGTGGAAGGTTTCACATATGGTACTTTGACGAAGTTCCACTTTGGGAGAATGGAGATGTTATAGCAACAAATTCCCTAAATGTCAAAATTACGAAGTGAAGAAGACCGTAGATTTGGGGGATATTGTTAGGAGCCCCGCCTATCGTTTGATCATTCAAGATAAGGGACCCGCACAGGGTACTTCGACGAAGTCCTGCTTCAAGAAAATGGAGTGGAAGTGGAGCCAAAACTACCAAAGGATAAATTCATGAAGTGACTTGGACCGTAGATCTGGGGATCCTTCGGGTCCTATCCTATAAGTCGGGTTTACGGCGTAGTCAGCCCAACGTTGACTGCTTCAGGAGGATAGGGGTGTTGTGACACAAAACCCCCAAAGTTTGAAGTCATGAAGTAATGAGGATTGTCGATCCTCAGACTCTTTGGGATCCCTCTCAGCCATTGATATACATGGACACATGGCGTTAGATATTTGAGTTTTGGTGTGTCAAAAAGCCCCGAATCTAGAATTAACGAGAGTTGTTGATTCCAGGGCGCTTCATGACTTTTCCTAACCATCAAATCTGAGCTATGGTCAGCCCGATGCTGACCAATGTCGGGAGAAAGGAGAATTTTTGATCGCAAAACTCCCGAATGCTGAATTCCCGAAGTAACAGGAGCCAAAGATCCATAGATCTACATGGTCGGATCTCAACCATGATATCTGAGGAATGTTAGAAGGTTTCCAGTCTGGAGTGATGTGGCGCAGTGATGTCACCCAGGGTCACCCAGATTCGTGTGTATCATATACCCTATAGAACCATTGGAATGTGACACATGTCACCCTTGGCCCCTTCCATGTGTCAGCCCTAGGTACGGGCCGCCTAGCCAAAGTAGTTGGTGAAGTGACCAGAACTCCGAGACTTCGGGACTCTGGAGGATTTGGGTGTAGTGTTGTAAAGATACCCAAAGGTCCGAAGACCGAAGCCATGTGGAAAGATTACAAGACTTCCGGAGTTCAAGACTCAGGAAGGTCTCGTGTGTAAAATGTAAGGAGGCATTCAATGCCAAAGCATCGATGCGTCGAAGTGTCGAAGCTCCTGTTGGATTGTGTTTTATATGCCTGTGTATTAGATGTTTGCATGTTAGACGAAGATTGAGCCTAGTCATGGGATCGAAAAATGGATGGACTTCCACCATGGATGAAGGAACCTGAAGACAATACATGTGAGGAGGATTCATGTGGCCCTCAACCAATGAATGCATGAAGAACTTTGGAAAGGTATATCTGCTGGTTCTGAGCTCGGTTTTGAGCATGGAGACCACGGTTGGAAAGATTTGGACGATATAATGTGATAGAGACCCCAAATGAAGGATTTTACCACATAAGGAGAACAAAATTATTGATGCCCCATCCCTAGGAAATCCACTCAGGGGTCGAGTGTGTTACAATTTAGGTAATGAACACAATATGGTAATTTGTTTTTCCTCATCTTCGTATTTTACTTTCATACTAGATAATTGACAAATCTGAGTACTGAAAAAATTTAAATAATCAACAATTTTTGTACCTTCTTTCATACGTAAACTACACAACTTCCTCTTCAAGAAGATTATTTTTTTCAAGGACTTTTTCATGTAAAGGCTTTCTAGTTTGTTCCATAAGCCTAATGTTGTCTCCTCTCTGGTGATATTAAACAAAACTTCATATGTGAGACAAATACGAATGGTGTTGAGAGCTCTTACATCCGGATCTTCTCAGTCCTTGTTTGTCATGCTTGTCGATTTATCTTTATTTCCCGCCAACGCCTTTTGCAATCCTTGTTGCACAAGTAGATCCTGTATCTTGAGCTTCCATAGCTCAAATTTATTCTTGTCATTGAATTTCTCCACCTCAAACTTTGAACTCTACACTTTTTCCATTAGCACAAACCTCCCAAAACACCCAAACCACTACTTGTAATAAAACTAAGCATTTTTTAAAATATGGAGGAACAATATTATATTTGAACCCCAAAATATTTAATTAAAAAGTTTAATCCAAAGTACAAATATTTAAAATATTTTCCTTAAAACCTTTTACTAAACAAAGTAACACCTCTTAAAACAATTATAACATCCATCCATTTATTTATAAAGGACAATTCTCCATGAAATATATCTTATGCATACCACGATTTTCATACCACAAAAAACAAAAATCCACTCTCATGCCTTTTGTGCTCTATGCATGCAAACTCCAATTTAAAATAGTTTCGACTGTTATCACTACCTCCACAAGGCAGAGATAATGATGATAACCAATTTATTGCAGTTATCGCTCCTCTTGTATGGTATGGGGTGCGATGAAGAAATATCTACGGGTATTGGCCCTCCCACAAGGTTGTGGGAGTGATGGGTTCCGTAAATTTGGAAATTGTAAGTTTAGGAGTGACTTTCGCCCCCCTACAATGGTCTTAGGAGTGATAGTCCATGAAATATCACCCCTTTTCAAAGAATTTGTCTTCCAACATGTAGCACATGAATATCAAGCTCTTCCATTTCTTTGATCTCACCCAATGGCTCTCTTGAACTCATCCATAACAACTTGACTTACCTACTCTGATAGCACTCAGTGTGCAGTGGAATCACATATGCAAATAGATTCATTAGAAAATAATACAAGACAACAACAATCACACAAAAAGAACACAATGAATTTACATGGTAAAAGCATTCAAAAGGGAAACATCCACGGGGAAATGATAATCATTTTTCTTATTGTTCAAGGGAGAATTACAACAACCAAACTCAGCTTACAACCATATCTCACACTCTTCCACTTTACCTCTATGGGATTACATAGATAATAACATCTCTCCAACAATTACAATTAATGGGCACCTAACCAATTCTATTTTTAGATGATTTGATCAACTGAATCCAGAATAATAGGATCTAGTAAATCTAATATCCCTAAAAGGGCCAATTCCTATAAATCATATTCTTCAAACTCTGTGATTATTCAAGTGCTCTATAATCATTACAAATGATGACCTAATACCAGGTCTTCCTGCATGATATGCCAAATCTTCCATTCTTGAAGTTTTTCTATAAGTCCTCAAAGGGACTATCAAATTCATTTTTCTATCAAAGTATATATATACCTGGTCCAAATACCTATATCATCACCAATTCTCACTTCTCCCATTGGTTCTCTGATTCAGTCTTCAATACTATTTACTCGATCACATTTATGGATCGAGTCTTCACTTTTATCTCACCCTTTAATCGACCTTGTATCTCTACTAGATCGGATTATGAAACACATTATTTTTCATAAACCAATGAACAAGGTTAATTATGAATTTATGTCTTATACTTACCTGTGCACTCCCATTTACCATATAATTAAGGGATTGAACCCAAGTCCTAATATCAAATGGCGCTAATGTATATAAGCACAAATAATCCCTAACACTTAGCTTGTTTCTTGTGACCTTGTTGGGACCATAAGCTAGCTCCTACGTCGCTTTTCGAAAATCTTAAAAGTTGTTTTTAAAACTTTCTTAAGAAATGCGATATAACCTGGCTTCGACATGTGGATCTCATGAAACAATCGGTTTTGACTTTTCACAAATGGCCTCTACTGATAAACACCATGAAACTTGAAATGCGAACATATCTGACAACCTTCGATATGATCTGCATACGATCCAATGATTCTAACTGATCTTGGACTACAATCTCGTCAATTATCAAAGTGGATCATTGATCTTGCATTGATCAACGATCAACGATCATTGTTCAATGATCTTTCATATGGGTTCCACTATTCCACTAGGGGAATTTAACCCTAAGACCTTCAATTCATGATTTCGATTCCAGAGCTTCTATTCAATGGAGTATGAACCATATTTATATTTTATTTATTGATTCCCACAGATAGATAAATCCAGTCCTATTCTCCATTCAATGAATGAAACCTCAATATATTGTTACAGAATATGAAAGAAAAATAAACCCATTTGATTGTGCAAGAAATATACACACACAAATTCTCCTTTAATTCATTTACTACACATAAAATTATACAAGGATTCATTCGACATGCTTAGGCTTGATTTCACTTCATTGGCCTTTCATAGGTGTTCTGGCCATGGTTGGCCTTCACATACACAACTATCTCTATCTCACTTCTCTAACTCAAACCTCTCCAACCCGAATGCCTTCAAGGCTTACAAATTAAAACCCAAAGGACTTTGAAATAGAATCAGTTCAAATCCTATCTTCTCTCCATAAAAAATCTCCTAAGATCCTTCATATCCATAATATCTTGAGGAATATATATAAAATCACTCACTCTCCTCTAATACTATCTCTATATCTTTACACTCTTGAGATCTACATATTAATCAATCTCAATTCAACTTCTAGAATTCAATTACCACCTAGGAAAACAAATTAATTTAAATTAAGTGAATCCACTTCCTTTAGTAAACTTGATAGAACCCTTAGGCCTCCTCCAAATGACTAAGTTCTGATGGGATTTATCCTGCATCAAATTCCCAAGGAACAAAATGCTGCATGATCTCTTGATCATGAGTCTTCCGTTGTTGAAGTCATCCTGGATTCCATATTTTATGCTTCTTCTTGCCACTTACCTTGCTATCTTTCTATTGCTTTGTTGTTGTCTGCAACCCTCCAGGATCCCAACTCTTACTTTTCTTTTGTGTTGTCTTCTTGTTCCAATTTTCACCATTACCCTTCTACCCATTGTTGTTGATGTTCCCTCTCATCCACTTGGGAATCCTTATCAATTGCTTCCATAATTCATCTAACCCAATGTTTGGTTTTGTACTTGAATGACATACATCATTGCTATACTCTGCTTCAAAATTTCATGTATAATTATTCTCATCACTTTACCTCCATCCTTTTTTTTGTTCTCAAGTTTTTGATAAAATTATTCTTTAAGTAGAGATTCATTTAACAAGCAATGTATATTTTCAATCTGCATTTCTAGTTTATATGACAACTTAACTAGTATGTGTTCCATTCCTTCTTCAGTAACTACCTTGTCTTGTGCTTCCACCATTGAAATCACTTGATTCCTCCAAGATGTCTCTTTCTGATCATTTTGTACATCAATCCAAGATTCATTTGCATAAATTATAATATATAACCCATTTTCTTCTCTCATTGTCCACACATTCAATGTCTCAAGTGGAATTTCTTCATCTTCAAACCCAATTGGTTGCTTGCTTGATATGGAAAAATAAAACCAGTCCTTCTTATGCTTGCTTTCGACTGCAAAAATTCTCCCTTGAACTTCTAAACTTTGCCAACTAATACTTGCATTCATGTTATACTCAACTTCAATTTCAACCTCTCCACTATCCCAAGTAATTCCTTGGTCTTCACTTCCTATTGGACTTGTCAACAAAATGTGTTTACACTCTACAACTTTAGATATGTTACAATCCTCCTTTTTATCAGTAATTCCTTGTATAATAGTTTTAAAAACTCTTCCTCCTTCACTCCAAGTCTTATATTCTTGAGAAAATTGTTCTATGAACATATACAACCATAGATATACATCTCTTTTCTTCCCTTTCAGTTTACAAGACTCCCTACTCAAACTTTGTTCTTTGTCCTTAATAAGATGAAAAAATAATAAACATTTCAGGTTTTCCATGATCATGTGCCAACGATCATTTACATCAAAACTGTCAAATCCCATGCAATCCTACTTCAACCCTCTTAGAAATCTATAAGTTGGATCATCTTCAAGACAAATGACTTTCCTCATGTTTTTATTTCTTTCATATTCCTTCTGGTTGTCTTTGACCTTTTTGTCTTGTATCTCTTATGTCCTTAATATGTTTCTTTGATGCATGCCTCTCTACAAAGAATTTCCTTTTTAATCAAACCAGAAATCACATTTTTTGTCACCTTGGAGCATTCTCTTCCATTCAGCTATCAATGTCTCTATAAGGAACTATGTGAGAGTTGTAAGAGTTATCTCTCACCTTTCTTCACAAATATCGAAGGCATATGGTTTCCTTGTCCAATATTCTTATTTTTTTATGGAAGTTCGATTGCTTCCATCCTCAACACCCTCATTTCTGTATATACCCGCACATTCAACAAACACATTACAAAAAACAATTTCTTCGGGACATCCTTTGAGATCATTTTCAAATTCCAATGTATCATGTTCTTCTCTTGGATTATCTTTGGAAAATTTACATTTTTCTGTCCCATCATGCATATGGGCTTCTTCTTGAACTTTTAGTTCATCTCCTACAACTTCCTGAATATGCTTCACAACCTTATTACTATTCCATAGAACAACTCATTATTGTGCATAACTTCCTTCATGATTGTCCTTATAGGTCAACCTTCTTATTTTATTGGATGCATGAGGAAACGATGTCTCCTCCTTCTCCATGACAAACTCTATGTGGTATTCTTTCCTTCTCTCCTTCATAGTATTCTATGGACTAGTTGCATTGTCTTGAGTTGAGTTCTCCCTATCATCTCCTCCTTCACCATCTTCAAAAACCTGCAAGACATGCAATTTCTTCTCTTTTTCCAATTTCCAATTGTTTCCAACAAAGGATACAATTCCTCTAAAAATAATTAAAAAATATTTATCAAGAGAACATATAGCTAACTGATTATACCTCTAAGTGCACTCTTCCAATAATTAACTTGTAGAGTCTCAAATTGAACTCCATCATGGCTTTGTTCAATGTTTTCTTCATGAACTAATGTTGAACTTTCTTCTCCCGTGACAGTTCTTTGAGAATTTCCATCTTTAGAGTTTGCTATCCCTTGTTGTTCTTCATAAACAAAGTTTTTTTTTTTCTTGAAATTTTGTTTCTTCCACAATCTCTTGTATTTTTTTTTTATCTTTATTATCTTTGATACCTGTAGTTACACACTCACACAAACAGTTAGTTTGAAATGCATTACGTTCTGTTTCACTTGATGTCATAGAAATTCCGTCCTTGTGCTAGTCTAAGAACATCATCATCTCATCATCATCCTCTCCTAAGATTGGTCCTTGTTCAGGTTCACAAAAATGAAATTCTCTTTCATACTCAGTTATGTCGAGTTTATTCTCTTCCTTAATCCATACATTCATTATATGAATCAACTTCTTGGTAAATAAACTCATGATATGATACTTGAACCTTTTTCTTACATGCCATCCCTGTTTCAGATCTTCTCCTATAACAATTGTTTTATATTACTGAGTTGTGATTTTAACTCAGTCATCTCTTTGTCAAAGTATTCATCACTCATCTTCTTCTATTTTTCGACTTCCTTTGCATCTGCTTCCTTCTTGTTGTGGCTTCTTTCTGGATTCTTCCTTTGAATGTCCTTAGTCATCTTAATTTTTCCATTTGTAAGATTATTCATGCTCACTGTGAGCTACAACCAAACCTCTTCTTGTAGTCAGTGTCAACCACAAATACTCGATGCCCCATCAAGCCTTCCTCTTTTTCTTGATCTCTTAGCATCACTGGTTCTCTTTCTTTGGAACCTTTTGAGAATTACCTTGCTCCTCTCTAGCTTCTGCACTTTTCTCACACTCTTCTTCTCCTGAGAAATTTCACCGTTCTCTTCTTTTTCAGTCTTCAGTTGAAAATTTTGTACAACATTGCTTGTTGCAATTTATTTTTCCACAAGCTTCCAATTGAGAGCTTTACCTACCCCCTTCTCTTTTTGTCACAACTTCCTAGCTGAAAACACTTTTCTGCTACCTGCATCCACATACAAGTGTTCATCAAAATTTAATACTTACAAGATCCATTTCCATGATCTTTTCCTCCAAACATTTCCTTCTCACTTTTCCCTTGGATGGAACGACTTCAATCTATATTTCCTTCAATATTTAAAGGTTCTTTCTGGTAAACTCATATTTCCCATTCCACTTCACACTTATGCAAATTTATTATTATAGATTCCACCTCTAATTTCTTTCTGCATATAAATCCTTATCTTCTTATCTCCCAAAGAACAAACTTTCTCCAGTCATACCACTTTTTCCTACCAAACTAAACCTACTATAAGATGCAATTTTCACATACATTTAAGCACAAAATTTTAGTATCAATAACCCCAAAGAGAATTAACCTTTCTCTGATACCACAAATGATAACCCTAAGAGGGACAATGCCTATAAATCATATTCTTCAAACTCTGTAATCCTTCAAGTGGTATATAATCCTTACAAATGATGACCTGATACTAGGTCTTCCTACATGATATGGCAACTCTACTATTCTTGAAGTTGTTCTATAATTCCTCAAAGGGACTGTCCAAGTCATTTTTATGTCAAAGTGTATATATACTTGATCCAAATACCTAGAACCTCACCAATTCCGACTTCTTCCATTGGTTCTCTGATTCATTCTTCAAGATGGATTACTCGATCACATACATGGATCGATTCTTCGTTTTGATCTCACCCTTTAATCGACCTTATATCTCTAATATATCATATTATGAAACTCATTCTTTGTCCTAAACTAGTGAACAAGGTTAATTATGACTTTATGTCTTATACTTACATGTGCGCTCCCATTTACCATATAATTAAGGGCTCAAACCGAAGGCCTAATATCAAATGGCATTGATGTATATAACCATAGAATTAAGCCCAGGAACTTAGCTTGTTTATTTTGACCTCACTGGGACCATATGCTAGCTCCTAGGTCACTTTTCAGAAATCTTAAAAGTTATTTTTAAAACCCGCTTAAGAAATGCGATATAACATGGATTCGACACGTGGATCTCACGAAACAACAAGTTTTAACTTTTAGCAAATGGGCTCTACCAATAAACACCATGTAACTTGAAATGTTAATAGATATGACAACCATTGATCTTCTCTGCATACAATCCAATGATTTTGATTGATTTTGGAATATAATCTCATCATTGACCAAGTAGGATCATTGATCCTGCACTGATCAATGATCTAGGATCATTTTTCAATGATATTTCATATGGGTTCCACTATTCCATGAGGGGAATTTAATCCCGAGACATCAATGCATGATTTCGATTCCAAGGCTTCTATTTGATGGAGTATGAACCATATTTCTACCTTATTTGTAGAGTAAGCAATTTTGATTCCTACAGACAGAGAAATCCAGTCCTATTCTCCATTCAATGATTGACAAACTCAATATATTGTTACAAAATAAGAAAGAACAAGAAACCCATTTGATTGCATAAGGAATACACACACACACAAATTCTCCTTTAATTCATTTACTACAAAAACAATTATACAAGGCTTCATTCAACCTGCTTAGGCCTAATTTCACTTCATTGGACTTTCATAGGTTTTCTTTCCATGGTTGGCCTTCACACACACAACTATCTCTATCTCACTTCTCTAACTCGAACCTCTCCAACCCGAATTCCTTCAAGGCTTACAAATTAAAAACCAAAGGACTCAAAACTAGAATTAGTTCAGATTCTATCTTCTCTCCATAACAAAATCCTGATATCCCTCAGATCCACAATAGCTTGAGGAATATCTCTAAAATCAATCACTCTCCTCTAATACTCTCTCTAGATCTCTACACTCTGAAGATCTACATATTAATTTGTCACACACTCGACCCCCTAAGTATCCTTTTAAGGGAATGGGGAATAAATTTTCACTTTCCCACATCTCTCTGAATCCTTTGAATAAGGCTTCCATCACCTTATGCTCACCGAGATATTTACAACAACTATAACCTTGTCTGAACTCGAGCTCTGGTTTAAATTTTACAGTCCTCCGAATTTTTTCGGGATGTTATTGGCCAATGACCATCCTCTTCGCCATGTGGCATCCACATGTCCTCACTCCATCATACCATATGACATGGAACTTTCGTGACTTGGGTCTCCACCCTGGGCAGTGACGTGGTTGTTGGTTGTAGGGAACATCTCCCGATATTTGCAGATATTGGGCTTTCAGCCCTTCAACATTCTGTTGATTAAGGTTGGTTGTCATTGATGTCAACCCTTGAAGAAAGCCTTGTAGAAAAAAGGTTTGGGTAATGGACCCAATATTGTTTGATGTAAATATGACTCATTATTTTTTTGTCATGGTTGATAAGAAGTAAATATGGAT
>ML814476.1:83139-96302 GCA_009831015.1 Picea engelmannii | reverse complement strand
TTTTAGGGAGTTTGAAAAGAGCTTAACTATGGACTCCGTAAAGGTTGTTCTTCTTGGCCATTTTAACAAGTGTGAAGAAACAAGGTCACTTGGCGATCTTTTCAATTTTAGGGAGTCTGAAAAGAGCTTAACTATGGACTCTGTAAAGGTTGTTATTCTTGGCCATTTAACGAGTGTGAAGAAACAAGGTCACTTGATGATCTTTTCAATTTTAGGGAGTTTGAAAAGAGCTTAACTATGGACTCCGTGGGGGTTCCTTTTTCGTAAATTTAGTCCCTTAGGCCCGAAAAAGGGTTAAAATCATACCTGAGGATACTCTTCTAGAGAACTGAAGTTCCTAGAGTATACCTTTGTTCGTAAAATTGACCATTCAGACCAAAAAAGGGGTAAACTACCGCCGGATAGACGTGCCTTCAAATTTCAGTTTAACAAGCGTGAAGGTCAACAAGATCACTTGACAATCGTTTCATGTTTAGAGGGTCTAAAAAGGGCTTAAAAGAAGACTCGTGGGGGCTACGACTCTTGTATGAAACTGGTTCAGGTAGAGCCCGCTTCTAGGCTCAGACCAAGAGTCTCTTTGATAGTCAACTTGGGAAGTCTCCCAAAAGGGAACAAAACAAAAACCATGATGTAAGTCCTCCCGCAGTATAGAAACCATAATCATGGCTTCAAGAATAGCCTCATCTGAAGGCAATTCAAAATCTGATGAATCATGCAAACGAGGGTCTACAGTCCAAAAGGGTGAATTAAACTAACCATACTCCATATGATGATGGAGGTTCTGGCCAGGATTGGCAGAGTCTATCAACAAAGAATCACAAGCACAAGGGCTTGAGGATCTACAAACAACGAGATCATACTTAGAGGGATAAACCCAAGGGATTCCATGCCCCCATTGGATAAACCAATGGATCAATTGTTGATTCCAAGTCTCGAGAGGGAAAACATAATTTCACAGATTCCTTCTCAGAAGCAATTGAACACCGAGGATAAAATGCCACATAATTAACCCGTGGCGGGGTGGAGTCTACACGAACACTAGGAACATATAAAGGGGAAGCCTGAAATAATGTTGACTTAGGATGGTGATTATCAGATGCCAGCTGGTCAATAGTGACAATGCTTCCATTGTGAAGGAAATGCAACAACCCAGAAGAGCGTATATACCACAACGTTCATAGCATATACATAATCGTGCCCAAGAAGAATGTTGAAATCTAACAGACCTTGCACCATTATAACATTGACACGGACAATCTTCCCACCTAACAAGATAGGAAACTGAGGAAGAACCCCCAAATATTCACTATGACGTCTTTCAAAAGCCAACAACTCATGTGAAGTAGACACAATCTCAGGAAAACCCAAGATTACCGAGGAGGATTAAATACTTTCCCAAGCTCCTTCATCCACAATACATCGATAAATGTTTGTTGAATTAACTTCAACCCTTATTTGAAAAGGTGCATAAGAAGGAATATGAGGCTCAACAAGATCATTCCAAGCAAAGGAAACCATCCTAGGGCTTGGAGGGTCTGTACTCGGAATGAGTGAAATTCCCCCTTGTTCTGAAAGTAGTGAACTGGAAACGCTAAAAACATAGTCGATAGACACTTCACTCCTCAAGAGAAGAGTGGGATCAACCGAAGACTACGTTGGTGTGACCACTTTCTCAACCAATGGCTACATAGGCTGAGAGACTACATGGTCTAAAGGCACCTCACCCCTCAAAAGAGGAGTGGGATCAGCCGATGACTGCATCKACGTGACCACTTTCTCAACCAATGGCTTCATAGGMTGAGAGACTACATGGTATAAAGGCACCCCACCCCTCAAAAGAGGAGTGGGATCATCCRATGATTGCATCGACATGATCACTTTCTCAACCAATGGTTGAATAGGCTGAGAGACTACAAGGTCTAAAGGMACCTCACCCCTCAAAAGAGGAGTGGGATCAATCGATGACTACATCGACGTGACCACTTTCTCAACCAATGGCTACATAGGATGAGAGACTACATGGTMTAAATGCACCTCACCCCTCAAAATAGGAGTGGGATTAGCCGATGACTGCATCGAAATGATCACTTTCTCAACCAATGGTTGAATAGGCTATGAGGAAACCTCAAAAGACTCAGAATCATAAGAGCTTGCAAACAGGGACCACAATCTTTGTACCTCTGGAATGCCAGGGCACAAATGAATAAGGTGATCTCCCTTGTAAAGATTACAAGGGAACTTATGCTTACGTCCTATCCGTATATTTTTCTCAACAGAATCAATGCCCCCAGCATGACTACCAGTGGCTAGTTGCACATCTCCAACATGAATTGCAGAGGCTGGTGATGGGTCGATAACTTGACTTGCAGAGGCTACAGACCTATTACCAATATGACTAGCAGTGACTGGACTCTTTCCCCCAGCATGACTTGTAGAGGGTGGGTGATTGCCCCCAACATAACTTGCAGAGGATGGGTGCTAGTCTTCAACGTGACTTGCAGAGGTTGTCAACCTATCTCCAACATGACTCGCAGAGTTTTTCGACCTATCTCCAACATGACTCGCAGAGGTTGGTGATTTATTCTTCCTATTCTTCCTCTTTCTATTTCGTTTAGACTTTTAGTTACTAGTAACTGTACTTTCACCAGAGGCGGGAGAAGGAGGAGGAAAAGACTTTGTTGATGAAGAAACATCAACAAGGTGCCCATGAATTAAGGTCCTTAACTAAGAAGTGTCAAGAGCATTCAATACATTTGGAATGGTACCCAACCAAACCAGTAGTCCCACATTCAACCCAGGAATGTACAAAGTGGCCATCAAAGGGACACCAACGTTTCCAAAGAAAGGAAAATCAAAATAATCCCCTTGGGAAGGGGTTCCTTAGTTGGTTTCATTAGGAAATTTAGCCATGAAGATCTTATGCAAAGGTTCTCCCCTTGCGGGATCGTTCAAATCTGTAAAAGTCCCACAAACTAACTTTGAAGAACCAGTGTTATCAAAACAACGCCTATAAAGAGGCGGCTCCACATTTCTAAGTGGAAGACTGAAAAGTCCTCTCAATTGGTGGAATGGGCGGTCTACCATCCTAGGTTAGAGACCCAAATCCATGACTGACTAACTCACTATGGAAAACTAGGGAGCACATAGCACACACTAAAAGTTCCTAAAGGAAAATCAAGCAAACGACTAACTAGTTGGAAGAAAAGTTACACCAACCAACACTAGAAAAACTTGTGAAAGCACAACTCAAATACGGAAGCACCCTCTGGGTATACTCTGCAAAGCATGGCCCAATGTATGCCCTAGGTACTATGGTATACCCCCGTGGTCACCTATGTAAGTCCCTAAAATAAAGGCAACTAGGTTGCTAGCTCATGAACAATCACCAGGCGGGTACAGTCGACAGTCGGGTGGACCACAATGAGTAGGGTATCAAGCCCAAAACCTATCAAGGGTATCAAAAGAAAGTGTTCTGGAAGATGACTGAGGACCTCGAATAGATTAGAGACCCATGAAGCTCTGTGGCAAATGAGATCAACATAATCCTAAGACAAGTCCTCTATATGCGTTCCCCACTACGCTTGGTTCGACTTTCGAGGGGTTATCTCTGCTAACTTTTGCACACGACCTCGTGTTTAGCCCCTGTGTTAGAGGGGGGTCCCAGATAATTTCCAAATTACTGGACTTCTACACTCCTTAGCACATACTTGTATGTTTGTTTTATAGCCTTGAAGAGTTTCCTCTCCAACCTAAATCAAGGCTCTAGCCTATTCTAGTTGATGGACCCTACAAACATAAAGTCTATTAAATTTTAATTAGCGTTATTTTTACTGGCTTGATTTACTAAAAAAGGGTATGGTAGTGCAATTGATGTTGTTAAGACTTTTGCGAAAAAATTATGAAACTTATATGAACACTGGCAAATAATGATTATATTTCTTATTTTTTTCTTTTCTTTTTGAAATGCTTTTAAAATTAGAACGAAACAAAACACTATTCTAATTTCTTTTTATTTTTCCAATAACAATGCAAAGAAAATGCTAGGTGTTGAAACATATTTTAAATTTTTTAATCTGAAGACTAAAGCCTTCCTTTTTCGGGTTTCAGATTTTCAAGAAGTATAACCCTCACTTTCATTTCCTAAGGGCCGGTACTGAAACCCCGACATATTTAAATTCTAATAATAATAAAAAGCAAAAAATTCAGATTAATAAAAAATGGGTTTTCGGGACTTGGGGTTTATTAAGAACATAGGTTTTAATACATATCGAATTGTGAAATCTCGATCCCCGATTTCCCGAAAAGTTGAAGTAAATAATTATTAAAAGCAAATTAGTTGTATCGCTATTTTGGAAATCGGGATGCAACGATAACATACCTCTTGTCAACTCGATCCCTGAAATCCTAAAACACGAAATCTCGACTCAAAATCTATGTTAATATAAATTAATTATGTTTGGAGGGTAGTTCTTAACCCTGATTAATTAATTCACTAATATCGAAATTTAAGGCTTAAGTTAATCATTTCGCAATTTCGAAAATCGAGATTCATCGATGACATACTTCCTGTCAACACAATCCCCGAAATCCTGAAATGCTTAATACCGATCAATTATTTTGCTAAAACGAATTTAAGTCCTAATTTAATCTTTTCATCATTTCACGATTTCAGAAATCGGGATTCAGTGATAACATACCTCTTGTCAACTTGATCCCCAAAATCCCAAAACACAAAATCTTGACTCTTAATCTGTGATTAGTCTAAATTAACTCTTTTTTGAAAGCATGATTAATGATAATCAATCTTTTTTTGTTTTGTTCACATTTCGGTTTCCGATTGAATGAAATGTTCCGATTTTTGAATTCAAAAGTGCCAAAATGCGGCCACTTAAATAAAGAATAATTGGTGATATGTGACACTAATGCGCATCTTAGTAAATATCTACTGCATTAAATGTCTTGAATTCTTGTCAGCTGCATCAGTCCCTTCATCGTTAAATGAATTAAAAGAGATTTTGAAGGTATGAGTTTCACAACATATTCTGTTTCATACTATCAAGCGTAAGACACATTCAGCCAAGCTCATACACTCCTTTTCTATGACAGGTTTTCTATCTAACTTAAAGTCATGGCACCAAAAAAAGCACCGAAGAAGAGTGAAGATACATAGGAAGGAGATATCATATCCGACACTAGGCCACATGCTATAAACTCAATTAAATCTTGGACACAAATCTTTGAATTCCTGGAATACAAATTCAAGAATTCTCATACTGATTCTGAGAATCACTTTCGGGATATAGTAGAATCAAAGCTTCATAAGATCGCAGTGTGCCCTCGGCTTATGGCGTACAACGAAATGATCAATTGGGTCTTGGAAAAGGTTGATATTCCAACGAGGAGCATCTTAAATGATCAAGGGGTCGTTGTCAACTCATTCATGACATAACATATACAAGTAATGTATAAGCTCTCACCAAATCCTAAGTACACTTTTAATGCCGATTTTTTAGCTGAATTTCAAAGGAAAGAGTGTACTAAGGCAGACTGAACTTATCCCGATTTAATTAGAGAATGGTGGAGATTTCCATCAAAGTTTAGGGCCGATACCCATGGGGTTTATTCCATGGCATATTTGAACGAATACATGGTCTATGTAGCCATTATGCTGTGTAGACTTTTCGGGAAAAAGGATCCCTGCCATTTTCCTGCAGAATGGGTGCCCTTTTTAGAAGAATCTTCAAAAGGATTCACTTTCAACTGGAGTAATATTCTGTATGATAACCTAGCTCAAGAAGTTTCAAACTACAGAGTTGCAAAATCTAAAGGTCAACCAATGGCAGTTTTATATGCCAACGTACATTATGGACGCAGTTTGCTTGATGACTCCTTTTCCCTTGATGAATTGGAGTTGGAACATAGCTTGTCCCGAACCCATTCATGAGTATCACTCTATGCTATGGGAATAAAGTGCTAAGAATGCATTTTACGAAATTGTCATTTTATAATAATTCCAATGCATAAAATGTTTTTTGGCTGTGAACCCCCTCGCATTTCTGAGTCAGTTTCAGAAAATCTCAAGGCAATAGCCGACTGGTTTGTTGATGAAAACTTCTCTTATGTTAGGGTTTATGGGTTCTCAATCCCCCCTCACGCACTTCTAAAATTCTTCACAGACAGACTGGTATTAAGGGAGGTAGCACATCAAATAGTGAAAGGTGGTATTGGAATAGAGCTAAAGGTAGCTTAGAAGAAATCCTGACCAATCTTCCCTGTTTATGTTGGGAAATTTTCATTACTAAACCTCGACCATTCTAAAGTGGAGGCTGAAGCGCTAGAAGAAATAAAACTGGTAGATACTGAGCACAGAAAGCATGACCCTTATCGATTAGTAAGCATACATTTGATGCATTGTAATTTGAAATCTTATGAGCACAGAACATCTATTTACGATGATATATTCAAGGAGGTTAAAACCTATGAAGAAGTATTGAACAGGGTATGGGCCATGTCACCTGACTCACAGGTTGGTTTCATGTCATTCCAAAGTCATAGGCGAAGTTGTTTACCAAAGAGTTTGCAAGGTGAACCCACGACCCCACCTCAAGAGAAGGAAGGGCCTCCCCCAGGATTTGAAACAAATGTACAGGATAAAGAAAATACAAAAGGAAAAATGAAGGAACGTGAAATGAATTTGCAAGAAACAAAAGTCCCCCAGATAGAAAAATCAGAGGCAGGGAAAGGAAAGGAGTTGGAAACACCCTCAGAAATCCCTTAGAGTTTTCACAAAAAAGTAGGAGGAAGAACATCGACAGAACTTGGAAGTCCCATTACTTCTTTGACTCCATTGCAGTCTACTTATGGAAACCCCCACGAGGGAGATCTATATGTGAGTGATCTTGAGCCTATTTCTAGGGATGAAATTTCTTCATCCAGTTATTTTTTCAATAAAAAGAGGAAGGCTATCCTGAAATAGGAGATGCATCCAAGAGGAGATATGATGATTAAAAAACACAAGATCATTATTGATGGACAAAAACTTAAAGAGGGAGAATTTGCTACAGAAATAGCGAGCAAAATGGGAGCTTTAGCATCGACGAATTTATACTCCGTGGGTAGTTTGACAACTATGTTGGAACAAAAAGACCAAATGATAGCTCAACTACAGGGTCAATTGAAAGAGACCGAAATAAATATCAGTTGGGGGATAAAAAAGGGTTTAGAACAAGCTAGATTAAATGATATTCAAGAGATTAAAAAAATGAGAGCAAGCTTAGAGGAAGCAAATCATAAAATACAGGTCACTCAAACACAGGTCATAAAGAAAGAGGAAATAAATAAACAATTACAAGGTAAGATTAATTCCATTTCAAATCAAGTGGTCGAGCTCGAAATCTTCTAGGCCCAGGTATTGGAAATACATATGAAGATTGAAAAAGAACAACAAGGAGTGTTTTTTAATCTGGAATTTGTCTAGAATTATTTTTCAGGAAAAAAATAAATCCTTGGAAGATATTCTCTAGAAAGAAAGAGAAGTAAAAGCAGCCAGAGCAACTTTCCAAAAAGCAATAGCTTTTTCAACAAAAGAGGATTTCGGGGAGGCTTAAAAACTATCTGTTTCAGAACAAATTAAAGGTGATGTAATACTCAAGGTATGGGAGGCAGACATCACATAAAATAAAAGAATAACCAGAGAAGTTAATGACAATTGTCAAGGAATTTTTGATCTTTTAGAGAAAACTTCATTGAACATTGGAAAAAACGACTGTCCCGGGTTGTTAGGAGAAATTAATATTGTCAAGCATTAGTTAAGATTTAAAGAAGAGATGGAAGAAATTTAGGCAGAGATTCCACAAATAAAATTAATCAATGTTACTCAAATTGACAAATGGATAGTAATGCCTAACTTAAAGCTACAAACTATTAAGTTTATGAGAAATATGATCGAAGACCGTCTGCCGGAATTGTAGAGAAAGTTTTTCTTATTTGAAGCAAAGGATATTCCAGAAGCTCCCAGAGTTTTAGTGCAGTTTCTGGGAAAATGTATTCGTTGTCTTAAAGAAGAAGGAGGAGGTTCATCAATGTAGACATGAAATACTGTTTTGAAGATTTTCATCATTGGAATAATAAAGCAGTTAGAATAGAAATGTAAACAGTTTGACATTGTTCATTCATGTAACCGTTAGTCTTAGGAAGTTAATTAATCACCAACGAGAAAAATGTTTGGTGATCATGTATAAATATATTTTCAAAAGACTGAGAAAGGGCTTTTGGTTTTTGAGGGAGTTGATTGTATTAAAAAGTTTTCCAATCCACTGTGTTATAAATAATACAAATGAGATTCTGAATTCTGTCAACTTGAAGCTATTTGTTCTTTACCCTGTTTCCAATATTTTTCAATATTTTTCTTCTTACGTCTTTCTAATGAATGATTACCTATAAGTTTATTTCACACATCTATTTTAGTTTGAATTGATTTGGTTATTGAATTATTTACAGTTTTTCCTCTGTGATTGCTATCAACAATTTCAAGACCTGTAGGTCATTTGAATGTTTATATTTTACATTACATTAGAAATCTCGTTTTCCTCTTTGTCTCCTGTTACAATATGAGATTATTTCTTGATTAAAGCCTCATATTTTCACAACAATACTACTTTGTTATTTCACTATTCTTAAAATTGTTTCAAGTACAGGAAACAACCTCAACTGTTATTATGCTATTATTTTGAGTTCCAAAACTCTTTTTCTCTTTTCATCCCTTAAAAATTAAAGCAACAAATCTTCAAACTTTTCATATTTAATTAAAATTTTATTTTTCATGATTGTCCCAAATAATAGACAACCCAACATAGAACCTGGCCTCCAAGATCAAAATAGCATTGCTTTAAACCTGTTTAATACTATTCTACAAAAAACAACTAACCGGGTTGAATTAGAATGTTCATGGGTAGCTATTGAGAGAGATATCAGCATCCAAGAACAAGGGGAAGCTAGACAAAGGGAGTTGAGAAACCAACTCTGATTTACCCTTCCTTTTTATTCTTACCTTTTAATTACCTTTACCTTTACGGATGCCTTGACGGTATACTTTAGAGCCTTAAAGTATAAACTCAGGAACAACATATTTTTGGCGATGTTGTCAGGGAACGAAGAAACGAAACTTTTCCCTAGGAAGAACGACATCGACACTTTCTTTCTTTGATAGTGAACAAAGATAGAAAAACTTCTAAGGCTACCTTTATTTTTCACTTGGCGACTCCACGATAAGTAAACTGGATATTAGCCAAAAGAACACCATAAAGAACCTGGATGACAAGAAGACCTCGCCAGTCTCTAATCCGGAAAAGATTTTAAAATCCCGAAGATCCCTTAGACAAATCATTTCACCCATACATACTATTTTTCAGCCTGATTTTCCGTAGTTGAACGTTTCAAAAAAACTTGAGATATCTGTCTCGCTTCCCTTCTCATAAGATACATTCTCTTTTCCTGAGGTATTTTCCCCAGATTTCCACGAACCTTCTCCTCACACATTCCAAGCTTCAGCCTCAAACCTATCAATGGCCGTACATAGAGGCGCTGGAGCTTCAGGTGGTGCCCCAGGAGGATTAGCAGGTGGCCAAGTACTGCTTCCTGGAATATTTGCCAAAGTAGCTGCTAGATATGCCCCCCTTGTCCTCACAGTTCCCTTACACGATCTTCCCAAAAATTATATGAAAATCCCTCCCAAATTTACAGGGGAAGGAGATTTGACCGCTCAAGAGCACATAAACATTTTTGACCAATTTTCTGACATCCTCAGAATAGAACACGAAGATGTCTATTCTAGACTCCTCATTCATACTTTCGAAGGACAAGTGAGGACCTAGTTCTGAGCCTTAGCAGCCAGATCTCTAAGATCTTATGAATAACTTGAAAACGATTTTATTAGACAATGGGGTGAGAAGAGGGACCACCTCTATTACCTAACTGAATTCAGAGCCCTTAGAAAGAAAAACTCATAATCTGTTCTTGAGTTCACACAAAGGTTTAACAAGTTGTATAATAAAATCCTGGTTGAGGTCAAACCTACTCAACCTGCAGCAAAGGTGACTTTTGCTGGCGCCTTTGATCTCGATTTCGCCTTATTATTGAGAGAAAGGAGATCAATAGATCTCACCAAAATGAAAGATGATTCTCTCGAGATTGAATTGAACATGATGGAATCAGAGAAATTAAAAGCAAAAATAGAAACCATGAATAAAGAAAATAGGAAATTCAAAGAGCAAGGTGGACCCTCAGGATCAGGGAAATCCTTTGGAGATAAAATAGACAAGATGGCTAGGGTAATTAGATAACTTTTAAATAAGATCTCAAAAATAGAACTAAAGAAATCGAAAAGGGACAAGTTTCCCAGGAAGGATTTTAGAAGGAATCCTGATCCTCAGACCCCACAGAAAACAATTAAAATGAGCATCAAAAAATCCCAACCCCCTTAAAAAGTGAAAACTTCATTAGAGAGGGAGATCTAGAAGATTTTGAAGAGTTTGATGAGGATATTAATAATCTTGGCGACGATAATAAATCACCTTATTTATCGAGACAAGATTACGAAAAATCCTTAAATAAAGAAATTAGATCGGAAGATAATGTTAGCAATGATACGTCTGAAGATTTGGCCTATCAGGGTATCGCAGATGATATTATAGCTGAACTACAGGAGAAATATAATTTAAGACCTAGGAACAAGAGTCTTCCAACCGTCCCAACAAAAAGATCTTGCCTAGGGAAGAAACAAATGAAGTAGCTCCAAAGGTTGCTGACAAATAGACTGCAAAAACCCAAACCCCTGACACGCAACCTGTCAAGTCAAAGTCAGTAGGAACACCCGCCGTGAAAACACAGGTCCCTGTGAGTGAAACCAAATCCACACAACAAAGGAAAGCTGAAAAGAAAGGAATTGAAGCCCCCAACATAGAGAGCGACAAGGCCCTGAGAAATTTTAGTCTGGAAAATGAAATAAATAAAATCAAAATCTCTATCCTCCTTGTTGAACTAGCTAAAAATCTCATATACAGAAAACAAATTGCCAAGATGATTAGCTTTTCAGAAGACAAAAGCCAGGTAGATGTCACCAATTTAGAAGATGAAAAGCTGAACATAGTTTTTGGTCCGCATTTCGAAGGTGTGAGAGACACTGTAGCCCTATTCTATATCACATTGACCTTGTTCGACCACCTACTTCATAACTACATGCTTGATTCTAGAGCATCTCACAATGTGATGCCAAAAGCCATTATGGAGAAACTAGGTCTTGAAATTACCGGGCCATATGGAGACTTATATTCATTTGATTCAAGAAAGGTCAAATGCATAGGCATGATTAAAGACCTGGTGGTAGGTTTGGCAAAAATACCCGCAAAAAACATTCTTATGGATGTAGTGGTCGCCGAAATCCCTTCAAAGTATGGTATTCTTTTATCTAGGTCATGGGGTGCAAAGCTTGGAGAATCTCTTCAGCTTGACATGAAATACGCTATGATTCCAGTTTTTGGAGGACAATACACACGTCTGTACATAGAAACTAGGTTGGAATTCATGGTAGGTGATCCACATAACCCAAATAACCACCCTATATATTGTCGATCAAGATTTAGGAAATTGTATCTTATCTATTGATGACGATTTTGAGGTAGGTATAAACGAAAGTTGTACAGAAGAAAACACAGAAAAAGAAAAAATTAAAAAAAATGTATATAGTACTGGTATATGGAAAATGTTTTTTGACAGTGCTTCATCCTACTTAGGAGCTGGAGAAGGGGCACTCCTTGTGGCTCATGATAATCAATTTGTAATCCCCTTTTCCTATAGGCTACAGTGGAACGTGGAATGCACAAGTAACGTATGCGAGTATGACACCTTAGTTTTAGGATTAGAAGCCACTAGGAGAATGAAAATAAAAAAACTCGAAGTTTTTGGCGACGCTGAGTTAATCATAAAACAGGTGAACTGATAGTACTAGGCCAAACAACCTAGGTTGAGGTCCTATAGGAATTGTGTCTAGGATCTGATCGAGAATTTTTTCTCCTTTGTGAATGTTCATTTCATTCCAAGGACTGAAAACCAACAGGCTGATGTGTTAGCCAAAGCAGCCTCAACTTTCACACCTCCCACCGCGTTTAAATTAAAGTATCACATAAAAATGAGGCATCGAACTTCAATATCGAATAACATACAACATTGGCAAGTCTTTGAGGATGATGAACAACTTCGCAAATTTTTAGAATCAATAGATGAGTTTGCCGAAATGTATACTGATCAAGAAAATCAAAATGATCCTATTTGGATCATGCAGGAAGAGAATGATTTTCAAGAGTTCCACGATAAAATCATGAATCACCAAATGCTCATTCTTAAAAATAACCAGATCCCCAAGGGCCTGATTCCCTTGGAAAGATTATTCAATCAAGATGATATCCCTTCAAAATCCACTCTACAACCTCAACCTGAAGAGGTTGAGGATTGTGACATAGGTACCAAAGGAAACCCTTGGATGGTGAAACTATCCAAATATCTGTCTACAGAAACCAAAAATAAATACGCAGAGTTGCTTATAAAGTACAAAGATTTTTTCGCTTGGTCGTATGAAGAGATGAGAACCTATGACACCTTTGTGATCGAACATAAGATACCCTTGAAGCCTGGTGTCAAACCCTTTAAAAAAAAACTCAGACAAATCAACCCTATTTTATTGCTTGTTATTGAAAGGGAAGTCAAAAAACTCCTGGATGCAAAGATAATTGTACCACTGAGATATTCCGATTGGGTAGCAAACCTAGTCCTGGTAAGGAAGAAAAACGGGGAAATTAGACTGTGTGTCAATTTCAGAAATCTAAATAAGTCTTCTCTCAAAGATAATTACCCCCTACCTAAAATGGATCATGTTTTAGAAAAAGTAGTGGATAGGATGTCGATGATCAACGGGTTTTCATGGTACAATCAAATTGTCGTCAGCGAACATGATAAAGAAAAGACAACCTTTGCCACTCCTTGGGGTACATTTATGTATGATAAGATGCCATTTGGTTTGATGAATGCAGGTGCTACTTTTCAACGGGCTATGGATATCGCTTTCATTAGTGAAAGAGACAAATTTGTGGTTATCTATCTTGATGATCTAA
>ML814476.1:58608-82458 GCA_009831015.1 Picea engelmannii | reverse complement strand
TTGGTTTGTTTGGTCGAATCAGAAACAAAAAATGTCATAAGTCAAGTTCACGAAGGAGTGTGTGGAGGACACCATGCCTGGAGGGCAACGACTTATAAGATCCTAAGGGCAGGGTATTATTGGCCCAAACTTTTTGTAGACGTCAATGCCAAGGTTCGAGCTTGCAACCCTCACCAATTTTTTTCAGGCAAACATAAACTCCCAACAATGCCATTGGTTCCGGTCAAAACATAAGCTCCTTTTCAACAATGGGGATTAGATTTCATAGGCAAAATTAACCCTCATTCTAGTGCTCAACATGGGTGGATCCTGACTGCTACATATTACTTCACCAAATGGGTGGAAGCTATTACAACTAGAAGGGATACTAATTCGGTGGTAATAGATTTCTTAGAAGAGAATATTTTGTCTATATTTGGCTGCCCTCGAAAGATAGTCACAAATAACGCACAGGATTTTAAATCTATGGCTATGGTCAGTTTCTTCCAAAAATATAATATTTTGCTTGGTCATTCCACAACATACTACCCTTAGGGAAATGGTCTGGCCGAGTCTTCAAACAATATCCTAATCAATATAATTAAGAAAGTGTTGAGTGAAAACAAGAAATCTTGGCATGTGCATTTGAAATACGCTCTGTGGGCAAATTGGATAGGCACGAAAAAGTCTATCGACACTTCTCCTTTCCATATGGTATATGGGATAGATGTAGTGTTACCTATAAATCTAGCGCTTCTTGTAATGAAACTTTGGCAAGATGAGAAGGAAGAACCAAATCCTGTCACAAGAAGGATAAATCAGCTGATTGAAGTCCAACAACACCGGGCCAAAGTGGATGAAAGGTTGTAGAAATACCAGGACGACATGAAAACGCTATTCGACTGTAAAGCCAAAGACATAGATTTTCTCTAGGGAGATTTGGTTTTAAAATGGGATGCAAGGAAGGAAGACTCGAAAAAACATGGTAAATTTGATCACATCTGGTACAGACCATTCAAGGTAATAGCTCCTGAAGGAAAAAAATCATTTTTGTTAGAGAATTTGGACGGTAAAATCCTCAACGCCCCTGTCAATGGGAGTTATTTAAAACACTATATGGAATAATTGATCTTCAAAATTCCCACTGTATATACCATTTGATTTTTCTTTTTATTTCATAATTTTCTTTAGTAAGTCTTCTTTCGTTAAAATAAAAATAAAAATAGGAAAATGTTTTCTGAAAGTAGAATATAAAATTCTCAATGTATTCAATTCTTTTAAAAATCCCTAATACTCTTCGTATTCTTCCCTTATAGGATTCTGGCTGATGGCCTGACAAGTGAAAGTAGTAAATAGACAGCCTTATAGTGGAAGATAGATTCGCCAAAAATAGGTGATAGATAAGATTTTCTGTTATTTCAAAAGAGAACGAAAATGGCAAGGCAAAGATGTGAATTCCTGGAAAGTCTTATTTTTTTTCAAAAACAAAGGTTATTTAAAAAAAAAAAAAAGTGGGGTGATTGTCTCGCAAGTGTGATATGTCACTTAAAGAATGATTTCTAAATCTAGGCCCTAAGAGTTTCACGTAGAATAGGACAAGAGGTATTTAAAATAAGCAAAAATGAGAAGCATCTCCGAGAAAGAGTTCCAAGAGTTGGGTTTAATTTATGACCTCTATTTTTCGATTTCCAGGTCTTTCTACATATCCCCTTTCTAACCTTAGTTTTGTCTTCTTAAAAAACCAAGCTTCTTTCCGGGTTTCCCACAGAGGGAGAAGAGATTACGTCTTAACTTTTGAAGCTGAAAAATAGTTCTTAAAGGGTAGACTAGTCCTCATAACTCCTCACTCTCTGACTAAAAAAATTTATTCTTAGGCCGATCCTAACTCTCCCAGGTTTCTTAACAGTTTTCTAAGGATTTAATCTTGCTCGAAGGAAGACCCATGAAAGTAATCTTCCCCTTTTTCTCTGTGGACTAAGGTGTTTTGAAAGTTAAGAGATGACTGGTCTAGAGTAATCAAAACGAGTTGATAGACCTCCACTGCAATTTTTACATAGATACCATCCCTGGTATATTAATTACCATTGATTTCCCCCACTTCGTATTCAAAAAGTAAAATATAAGACAGATGGTGAAAGGAAATTCATGTTTGATTGCCCCCATCTAGTCCAAAAGATGATGAAAGTAAATTCATTTAAATGATTTCCCTCGTCTTAGTAAAAAGGGATAGATAACTTCACCGGGGTACTGAACAGGCTCACTGGCAGTGAAGCAATATTTGAGGTATCTGTAAGGTTGTCATACTTAAATATCACTCTACTCTAGTTACTAGTTTTTTCGAAACCGGATCTACATCCCAAGTCCAGACATGGCTTCCCAATTAAAAATATGAATTTTGCTTCGTTTGATGCAAGCCAAAAGCCACAAAATCTGTTGGGTTTCGTAGGATTGTTTTTATCATCTTAACGCTAACTTAATTTTAGCAACGAGAAGGAGAAGAGCATGAATGGGACTGCAACTGAGTTTACAACAAATGAGAGTTTTGAAAAGATTTTCAGAAGTATGGATGAAGTCTCTTTTTCCTCTGTATCCCCTTCCTTAGCAATTTCTGTAGAGATAAACCCTTGACTCCATTAACCCAATAAAGGCACTAAGTCTACACGTTCTCCTCGTCCCACAGGGAGGCGAGGTCCCCAATTGGAGCCTATGTTGAAACATATTTTAAATTTTTTTAATCTGAAGACTAAAACCTTCCTTTTTTGGGTTTCGGCTTTTCAAGAAGTATAACCCTCACTTTCATTTCCAAAGGGTCGGTACCAAAACCCCGACAGATTTAAATTCTAATAATAATAAAAAGCAAAAAAAATAGATTAATAAAAAAGGGGTTTTTGGGACTCGGGGTTTATTAAGAACATAGGTTTTAATACATATCAAATCGTGAAATCTTGATCCCCGATTTCCCAAAAAGTTGAAGTAAATAATTATTAAAAGTAAATTAGTCGTATCGCTATTTCGGAAATCGGGATGCAACGATAACATATCTCTTGTCAACTCGTTCCCCGAAATCCTGAAACGCGAAATCCTGACTCAAAATCTATGTTAATCTAAATTAATTCTATTTGAAAGCATAATTAATGACAATCAATCTTTTTAGGTTTTGTTCACATTTCAGTTTCCGATTGAATGAAATGTTTCGATTTTTGAATTCAAAAGTGCCAAAATGCGGCCACTTAAATAAAGAATAACTTGTGATATGTGACACTAATGCGTATCTTAGTAAATATCTACTGAATTACATGTCTTGAATTCTTGTCAGTTGCATCATTCTCTTCATAGTTAAATGACTGAAAAGAGAGTTTGAAGGTCTGAGTTTCACAACATATTCTATTTCATACTATCAAGCGTAAGACGCATTCATCCAAGCTCATACACTCCTTTTCTGTGACAGGTTTTCCATCTAACTTAAATTCATGGCACCAAAAAAAGCACCGAAGAAGAGTGAAGATACACATGAAGGAGATATCATATCCGACACTATGCTACACGCTATTGACTCAATTAAATCTTGGACACAMATCTCTGAATACCTGGAATACGAATTCAAGAATTCTCATACTCATTCTGAGAATCACTTTCAKGATATAGCARAATCAAAGCTTCATAAGATCGCAGCACGCCCTCGGCTTATGGTGTACAACGACATGATCAATTGGGCCCTGGAAAAGGTTGACATTCCGATGAGGAGCATTTTAAATGATCGAGGGGTCATTGTTAGCTCATTTAGGCCAGAACATATACACGTAATGTATAAGCTCTCACCAAATCCTAAGTACACTTTTAATGTCGAGTTTTTAGTTGAATTTCAAAGGAAAGAGTGTACTGAGGTAGACCGAACTTATCCCAATTTAATTAGAGAATGGTGGAGATATCCATCAAATTTTAGGGCCGATACCCATGGGATTTATGCCACGACATCTTTGAACAAATACATGGTCTATGTAGCCATTATGCTGTGTAGAATTTTTGGGAAAAATGATCCCTGCCATTTTCCTGCAGAATGGGTGCCCTTTTTAGAAGAAGCTTCAGAAGGATTCACTTTCAACTAGAGTAAGATTCTATCTGATAACCTAGCTCAAGAAGTTTCAAACTACAGAGTTGCAAAATCTAAAGTTCAACCAATGGCCTTTTATATGTCAACATACATTATGGACGCAGTTTTCTTTATGACTCCTTTTCCCTTGATGAATTGGAGTTGGAACATAGCTTGTCCCGAACCCATTCATGAGTATCACTCTGTGCTATGGGAAGAAAATTATAAGAATGAATTTTATGAAATTTGTCATTTTATAATAATTCCAATGCATAAATTGTTTTTTGGCTGTCAACCCCCTCGCATTTCTGAGTTAGTTTCAAAAACTCTCAAGGAAATAGCCGACTAGTTTGTTGATGAAAACTTCTCTTATGTTAGGGTTTATGGGTGCTCAATCCCCCCTCATGCACTTCCGGAATTCCTCCCAGACAGACTGGTATTAAGGGAGGTAGCACATCAAATAGTGAAAGGTGGTATTGGAATAGAGCTAAAGGCAGCTTAGAAGAAATCCTGGCCAATCTTCCCTGTGTATGTCAGGAAATTTTCATTACTAAACCTCAACCATTCTAAAGTGGAGGTTGAAGCACTAGAAGAAATAAAACTAGTAGATATTGAGCACAGAAAGCATGACCCTTATCAATTAGTAAGTAGACATTTGATGCACTGTAATTTGAAATCTTATGAGCACGAAACATCTTTTTATGATGATATATTCAAGGAGGTTAAAACCTATGAAGAAGTATTGAACATGGTACGGGCCATGTCACCTGACTCACAAGTTGGTTTCATGTCATTCCAAATTCATAGGAGAAGTTGTTTACCAAAGAGTTTGCAGGGTGAACCCATGACCCCATCTCCAGAGAAGGAAGGGCCTCCCTCGGTCTTTGAAACAAATGTACAGGATAAAGAAAATACAAAAGGAAAAATGAAGGAGGGTGAAATTCCTTCGCAAGAAACAGAAGTTCCCCAGACAAAAAAATTAGAGGTAGGGAAAGGAAAGGAATTGGAAACACCCTAAAAAATCCTTGAGAGTTTTCCCAAAAAAGTAGGAGGAACAACATCGACAGAACTTGGAAGTCCCATTACTTCTTTGAATCCATTGTAGTGTACTTATGGAAACCCCCATGAGGGAGATCTATATGTGAGTGATCTTGAGCCTATTTCTAGGGGTGAGATTCCTTCATCTGATTATTTTTTTAGTAAGAAGAGGAAGGCTATCTTGAAACAAGAGATGCATCCAAGAGGAGATATGATGATTAAAAAACACAAGATCATTATTGATGGACAAAAACTTAAAGAGGGAGAATTTTCTACAGAAATAGCGGGCACAATATGAGATTTAGTGTCAACGAATTTATACTCTATGGGTAGTTTGACAACTATGTTGGAACAAAAAGACCAAATGATAGCTCAGCTACATGGGCAATAGAAAGAGACCGAAAGAAATATCAGTTGGGGGATAAAAAAGGGTTTAGAACAAGCTATATTAAATGATATTCAAGAGATTCAAAAAATGAGAGAAAGCTTAGAGGAAGCAAATAAAAAAGTACAGGTCACTCAAACACAGTTCATAAAGCAAGAGGAAATGAATAAACAATTACAAGGTAAGATTAATTCCATTTCAAATAAAGTGGTCGAGCTCGAAATCTTCTAGGCCCATGTATTGGAAATACATATGAAGATTGAAAAAGAACAACATGGAGTGTTTTTTAATCTGGAATTTGTCCATAATTATTTTCAAGAAACAAATAAATCCTTGGAAGATATTCTCCAGAAATAAAGAGAAGTAAAAGCGACCAAAGCAACTTTCCAAAAAGAAGTAGCTTTTTCAATAAAAGAGGAAATCGAGGAGGCTAAAAAACTATCTGTTTCAGAATAGATTAAAGGTGATGTAATACTCAAGGTATGGGAGGCAGGCATCACAGAAAATAAAAGAATAACCAGAGAAGTTAATGACAATTGTCAAGGAATTTTTTATCTTTTAGAGAAAACTTAATTGAACATTGGAAAAAACGACTTTCTCGGGTTGTTAGGAGAAATTAATATTGTCAAGCATCAGTTAAGATTTAAAGAAGAGATGGAAGAAATTCAGGCAGAGATTCCACAAATAAAAGTAATCAATGTTACTAAAATTGACAAATGGATAGTAATTCCTAACTTAAAGATACAAACTATTAAGTTTACGAGAAAGATGATCGAATATCGTCTGCCAGAATTGTAGAGAAAGTTTTTCTTATTTGAAGCAAAGGATATTCCAGAAGCTCCCAGAGTTTTAGTGCAATTTCTGGGAAATGTATTTGTTGTCTTAAAGTAGAAGGATGAGGTTCATCAACGTAGACATGAAATACTTTTTTGAAGATTTTCATCATTGGAATAATAAAGAAGTTAGAATAGAAATGTAAATGGTTTGACATTGTTCATTCATGTAAGTGTTAGTTTTAGGAAGTTAATTAATCACCAACGGGAAAAATGTTTGGTGATCGTGTATAAATATATTTTCACAAGACTGAGAAAGGGATTTTGGTTTTTGAGAGAGCCGATTGTATTAAATTTTTTTCCAATCCACTGTGATATAAATAATACAGACGAGATTCTGAATTCTGTCAACTTGAAGCTATGTGTTCTTTACCCTGTTTCCAATATTTTTCAATATTTTTCTTCTTACGTCTTTCTAATGAATGACTAACTATAAGTTTATTTCACACATCTATTGTAGTTTGAATTGATTTGGTTATTGAATTATTTACATTTTTTCCTTTGTGATTGCTATCAGCAATTTCAAGACCTGTAGGTCATTTGAATGATTATATTTTACATTTCATTAGAAATCTCATTTTCGTCTTTGTCTCTTGTTACAATATGAGATTCTTTCTTGATTAAAGCCTCATATTTTCACAACAATACTACTTTGTTATTTCACTATTCTTAAAATTGTTTCAAGTATAGGAAATGACCTCAACTATTATTATGCTATTATTTTGAGTTCCAAAACTCTTTTTCTCTTTTCATCCCTTAAAAACTAAAGAAACAAATCTTCAAACCTTTCATATTTAATTAAAATTTTGTTTTCCATAACTATCCCAAATAATAGACAGCCCAACGTAGAATCTGGCCTCCAAGATCAAACTAGCATTGCTTTAAACCTGTTTAATACTATTCTACAAACAACAACTAACCGGGATGAATTAGAACGTTCATGGGCAGCTATTGAGAGAGATATCAGCATCCAAGAACAAGGAGAAGCTAGACAGAGGCAGTTGAGAAACCAACTCTGATTTACCCTTCTTTTTGATTCTTACATTTTAATTACCTTTACCTTTACGAATGCCTTGACGATATACTTTAGAGCCTTAAAGTATAAACTCAGGAACAACACCAGGAATGAAAGAGATCTAACAAAATAAGTTTTTTATTTTTATATTTTTATATTTTCTTTCAATCAAAGAAGAAATAACAAAAGATTCTAAAAGAAACTGATGAATGCAACTCATTTTTCTTAAAATTTCAAGCTAAAAATAAGTTTAAAAAGTTAAGAAACAGAAGACATATTTTAATGAAAAATAAATCTATGCTAGAGTCCAAACTAGGCTAAGACTGCTATGACAAAGACTATAATTAGACAAGAAAATCCCTGAAAAAATAACTCTTGACAGGAAAGAGGATGACTGCCTCTTCAAAAAAATTTCTAGACAAACACGCGATTGTCACTTCAACAGTCAGCATATGCACGTGGCCTGTCTAAGGGAAGGGAGAATATGCACATGTTCAGACCCACTACAGGTTGCGTGTGCCTCTATTTCTCCTCAAAAAAGAAAGACAAGCAGCTAAGTTCAGGCAGGGAGTACTGGTATTGAAAACCAGAACCCCTTAAAGGTGCAAAAAATTGCTTTGACAAAGAAGAGGCAAGAAAATTTTTGCAAAACAAAGCTAACCTGAGGTCTTACCAAACTACCGACTGCACATAGAGACTAGGAAAGGATCTAGAAGATCCCTGAGAATGATCACTTCTGACAGGGGAAAGGATGACTACCTCTTCATGAGAAGGATTTTCTACATTTTTAGACACACAACTAACACTTCAGCAGCATGCGTACATACGCGGGCTGACTAAAGGTAGGGTCCGTGCACATGTAGGATTCCCTTTTACAGGGTACGCATGACTCCAAGTTTTTCAAAAATAGAAAAAGAAACAATCTGGTAAGCAAGGCAAGGAGTACTGGTATTGAGAACTAGAATCCTTGAACACTCAGACTCTTGTAGAAACTCAAAAAAGACCAAAAAACCAATTTCAAAATACCCAATAAAAAATCTCCAAAGAACCCTAGAGAGTCCCCAATATGGTCACCAATTCTGTTGTGGGTGGGAAGTCCCTCCTACGAATTAGCATTTAAGGGATCTAATCATGCATGCAGAAAATGACCATTTAAAGGCCTCTACTTTTTCCTATTCTCCCAACACAAAACCCCACATTCATGTAATACAAAGGTGCAAACAAGAATAGGTAACTCTACCTTAAATCCTTCATTTGATGTCAATCCCTTCGCTTTCACTCGTGCCTTGAATGCAAGCCTCCTCCCAAAGCTGACTTGCATTCACACATGGACAAATAGAGAGCTGCAAAGATGCATTTCATATACTAATTGCTCGGTTAGATGTGACAATATCATAAAATAAATACACAATTTGAACACATGATATGGTGGGACGAAAAAAATATTCCTTTTTGTATTAATCTTCACAAGAGTAAACTTTACAATATGTGGCCGACACTGCTCCTTGAACCTGGTCCCGGGCTCCTCTTCACAATGCACCAACTAATCAACCTTACAATACAATTGTAGGAAATTGGGGCAAAGTGGGGGATAAATTTGGGCAAAGTTTCTATACTTTTCTTTTTCCTTGTTTCAAATGGGACCTCTACCCCTTCTTTTATAGGCTAGAAGAAACTAGGTATTTGGTCGAGTGACTGGCCATGCATGGTCGAAAGGTTTAGTTAACTTACCCAAAACTGTGTGTTTCATCGACAACTTTCCATTTTTTGTGCTTTTGTAGGTACATGCGGGTTGTAGTGGGTCAACTAGTGTGTACATGCGGGCTGTAGTGGGTCAGCTAGAGTGTACACATGGGCTATAGTGGAGCAGGGCGCATGTGCCTTTAAAAAGGGTGTTTTTAAGAAGAGTTGTTCAGTACTAGCTTGGAAAAGAATGAATATGAGATGGCATGATGCCAAGTAAGCATGTCTAGTGCAAATTAGGGTTAAAACACTATGCTTCCTTCTAACGTTTAGGCTGAATGAAGGAGGTGTGGGCCCATAACCTGTTAGAATATGAAGGATTGTGCTCGTTTTACCATTGACAATACCCTTGTCACCCAACCATAGGTTGAATCCACCCTCCGAGCACCTTGACCTTGACATAGAAGAATACTGGTAGCAATCAATAGCCAAGCAAGGCTAATGCACCAAGCAAGAATAGAAACCAAAGCTGATCAGATAGTCCCACCCAGAAACTGGCGCAACACCTTCCCTATAAACTTGCACACAAAACTGCTAACAACAGTGAGCACAATTGGCTCTCTGCAATTATGAGAATGTGAATAATGATAATGGGCACCCTGTATTTATAGTAATCTGGTAGACTTGCCTGGGACGACTTCTCGCTCTGGGTACTAATTAATTCATATTAATTATATTTCTGCAACTGACATCTCGTCTAGGGTTTCCTTTGTTTCTTTTCTTCCTTTTGGAATATTCTAATCTCGTCACGAGTCAAGATAGAGGTTCATACCTCCCGAAGATACCATAATATTAACAGAGATTTGTTCTGAACCCTTTGAATAATCCCTTCTAGAACTTTGAGGTGAACTTTGGGTCTCTATCAAACACAATTTTCTTGGGTATGCCATGCAAGCATGCTAATTCCCTCATATAAATAAAAACAACATTGGTTTCCTTATGAGCAATCTTCATTGGAATGAAGTGGGAAGCTTTAGTAAGCGTGCCCACTGTTGTTCCTGAGTCTGTACTTAAGGCTAGAAAGTACAGGGTCTAGGCATCCAAAAGTGAGTAAAAGATAAAAAGGGGAAGAATCAAATTTCAGGAAAAGAAGCTAAGGATGATTTCTAAGTTGTCTCTATCTTTCTTCCAAATGTTCCTGGATGCTTATATCCCATTCTATTGCGGCCCATGAACATTCGAGTTCTACCCGGGTGATGACAGTTTTAAGTGTGGTGTCAAAAAGGTTCAAATTGATGCTGGTTTGATTCGATAGGCCAGGTTCAATGTTGGGATGTCTTGCAATGGGCACAATCATGGAGAAACAAAAATTGAAAAGAGAATTCAAGGTTTAAGATGTTATTTCAATTTTTTAACTATATAAAAGAGAACTTCCGAATCCGATGATAAAAGTAGAAAACAAACCAAAGGCCTTCTCCCGTAACTGAATTAACTTTTTAAAGAATCATGTTTGAAATGTGAGAAAACATTAAGTTGTCGACAATGCGAGGCTCCTATCAAGGGGGAAGCTCTCCCTGTAAATATAAGAAGAAAAAGACGAGAAGAAATCTGACAAAGAATAAAATATAGAGATCTAAAAAGTTCACAGGTCTTGTACCTGCTGATAGCTGATACAGAGGAAAAATTGCAAACGATTAGACGACTAAAAATTTGGTCACCACAATAGAAGTTGCATTGAATTGCGGCTAAGCATTCATCATAAATATATATGCGAAATGAAATTTAATATAAGATAACAGAGGAAACAAAACTCATAACTTAGTCTTGACGGAATCAAGAATCTTCGGATTTCTTTGTATTAATTTTCAAAGGAAAAAATATTTATTACAATAGGCCAAAAAAGGTCCAACCCCTATTCTTACTTCAAAATGCATATTTATACAAACTTCTAAACGCTAGAATCTCAATCATTCCAGAAATTTTCGGTTACAAAATGAGAAATTTATGCGTTTTACTTCTTTGTCTTTGTCCTCCTTCCTACAAGCAAAGAACCTTGCTTTCTTTACTCTTTGGGTTCTAAAAGTAGAAAAGGTAGACATCTGTCATTATTTGACACCAGGAGCCTACCCTTTTGCCTGCTCAGTACAAGTGATGCACCTCTCCACCAACTAGGATATCAACCTAGAAGGCTCTTCTTGGTCGCTCGCTTCAAGAGTGTAACAATTCTTCGCCAGTTGTGGTAAACTCTTTCCCACTTGTCGGTCCTCTACGATGATGGAGCATAATTKTAAACTTGGYTGTACGAGCCATTTGTCCATTTGGGTCATATCAATCTGGCTAATCTGGGATATCTCCACTTGCTACTCCTCCATGTTTTCTTTGATGTCCAACATATGTTTAGCTATATTGATTTTGCCTAGTGTCCCAGCATTGCTSTCCTTATCAAGATCTAACAAACCTTTACTTATTAAAGAGAACATTTCCTCACAAAAATTATTTACTTCGTTAKCTCTCCCCTTGCTTTCCGATATGTTCTGCTCCTAGACCTTCAACATGATACTACCTCTAGTTTGTTCCGTGATGGATAATCTTGAGGTGTTGACCGTCTTTATCCTTGCTGTAGCTATAACAATGTCTTGGAAAGCGACCCGTGCTGCCCTGGCTTCTCTTTCTCTCGAACAAATGTTCTCTAATATTTTATCTATCATCTGGAAATGGTCCTGAATGGTTCTCACCTTTTCCAACAAGTTTTGTTGAGCCATAAGTACCTTATGTTAGATTTCGGTGGCCTGCGATCTGAACATTTTTATGTCTACAACCTGTTTTTCGGCCACTTCCAATTTCGACTACAACTCTATAATCTGTTGCCCCTGTTGGCTTACCTGTGTTTGGCTAGTTTGTGCCGACTGGCGCACCTGATTGAGGTCAGACCTAAGCTTCTCGATCTCACGTAGGTCGGCTGTTCGGGCTTCCTTGAGGCTCCTGCTCACCTCGTCCCTGACATTCTCTTTGGTAGTAGCTACCTTAGCTTCCAATTTACTAATCACGAGGTTCTTTTGTTTCAACTGGGCCATCAAAGTCCCAACTGAATACTGATTGGCTATAGCATAAGCCCCTAGCATCCTGACTATCTCCTCTGCAAATTTTTTCTCTTTCGCGGCCTTCCCATCTATCATGATTTAAAATTTTTTGGCTACTATGCCCTCTTTTTGATAAAATCCTTGCCTTACCACGGCCTTTTTTTTCTTTTCAAAGAAAAATTTGTTGGGAGGCAACTCCTCTACAGAAATAGGCATCAGTTCTTCATTGAAAATCCATCCCTTGTCAGGATTCCCCTTTGTGAACTGCAAGGGTGTGACAGTAGCAATCGAACTGTCGATTTGCTTGGATGTTTGTTTTGGGGTGGCTTCTATAACCGACTCATTTGGCACGAGCGAAAGTGAGTCACCCGATCCCTGCGAAGATATCTCCACTTGGCCTTGGGCCTACTTTCCTGGCGTGCCCTTTTCAGGGTTTCCTTCCTGCTTCTGGGGGACTTCGGCTCCTAGCTCTGACGTTCCAGCCTCCCTGGTTTTCCCTTGGTCCTTCTCCCTGTTAGGACTCGAGTCCTTTGCACCTTTGGCTCCCATATTCTTTGTAACTGGAAGCTTTGGGGCTTCACCCTGTAAAATCTGGGGGAGACAACTCTGTCGGTGTTCCCTAAATTTCAAACAATTGGCCATGTCTCCAAGTGGAAAGGCTTGAATTCAACTTAGAAATTCCGCAAAGGATCTCACGCCCCATAATATTTTGTCATGTGGGGAATTCTCGTGTTCAATACCTTTTCAGGCCACAACTTGCCAGGTGATTTCTGACAACCTTACTAGGGTCATGCTTCTTAAACTCAATGTCTACCAGCATCATTTTTTCCAGAGCCGCAACCTCGACTTTGGCGTGACCAAAATATAGGAAGGAATATGCATCGATACAAATGGGGAAGGGCAGCCATACCTTTTTTGATACTCCCTTGAGCTCCTTGCTTATCTCATCGAGCACAGGCTATTTGGCGATCTCACAACACAATATCTTATCTGACAGGAATAGCATGAGGGCATATGGAGGGACAGAGGTGCGAAAGACCCTGATATACAAAAATTTCACCTCTAGATACCAATCTGCCACACTGCTTAGGCTGGTCGCATCACTATCTGATATCCTGGGAGGCGGCTGGCCAAAAATGGCAACATGCAGTGGCACCATTACCCAGTTGAAGATCTCGTAGATGAATTCTTTGGCCTTATCCTCCCAAAGCTTCGAGTGGTAGACATGGATGGGCTCTGTACTAGATAGAGTCCAGCTCCAACTCATTAGAGGGAAAGGTGTCATGAAACAAATGTCATCCATGATGTAGGGAGACATGAAAAATGAAGTTTCTTTTCCACTCACCTTTTGTGCTCGATATTCGGTAATTCGACTGGTTAAACTGTCCGAAAACAGTTTGGCCCAGTTGAAAGAAAGACCTTCAGCGACTGTATAAATCAGAGGCACCCATGGGAGAAACAAATGTGTGGTGTCCTCCCTCCCATACAACCTACATGCCATCATTGCTATATACCTGAATGGTGGCTCTAAGGAGGAGACTGAATAAATCCCATTAGAATCTGCCTTGAATTTTTCGGGGTGTGAAACCCAATCCCTGATTAGATCGAACAAGTTTCTTTCATATTTCTTACATTCCTTCTCCTAGAAACCTTCCAGAAATTTGGCATTGTGCGCGAAAGTTTGGTGTGGGTGGCAACTGATACATTGCCTGCATATGTTTTGGTCTAAAAGTCCCAATCGTCACCTTCTGCTCACGGATGATGGTTCTAGTCGGGATATCCACATGGTCTAGCACCCATATGATCATATCATAATAGGGGAGGAGCCGTGTTCTTGCCGCTATTTGGTGCATTTCTACCTGAATGACGATTTTGTATCTGGTGGCCAAATCATCCTTCTCATTATCACTGGAATCATCTGAACAATTCACCAATTCGGACTGAAGAATGTCAGAGATGTATATCCAGGTTTTGATAGTATTAATACTTCGGGGTGAAGTATCAGAAACAACATCAGAGCCCTGACCTGAACTTTCGGCTGCCGCCTTGAACGCCTTTCATGGAGCCATGAAAGAGAATTCTGTACGCAGATCACTTGTAGTAATAATTATAAATACAGACATAAGTTATCCTGATGAAAAAATCTCTGCGCACAAAATAGAAATAAAATTGAAGTAATGAAACAAGACCCTTATCTTAGTCATTTAAAACCCTGATGTCCTTGCGAACCAAACAGTCAAATCACTTAAAGAAAGATTTAGCAGTAAAAGTGAGGTCCTACTATTTGTCACCTCGCCATAGTCCAAATAAATTCCATAATTGTTTGACAAGTCATAGCACAAATCAACGCAAAAAACATTTAAAATTACTCCACAGACGGTGCCTATTAAAGTTTTCATTGATGCATCGATTAATTCTGCTCAACCCCTTAAAGTTTTAGTCTTTAGTGTCCCCTTTTCGACATTCATCGTATCGGGAGAAATCACTCCTACCCTTTGATCCCTCAAAACCCGAAATCACAATGATGCTATTTAATTTAAAAAACGTGATCTGACTTAAGCTCTTAAATAACCCATGCTTAATTAATAAAAATTGCGACTACGTGACTCGAGGATACGAAGGTATAGTTTTTTGGGAGAGCGATCACCGAGTCACGAAACCTCGATAGTGATTAACTAGGGTTTAAAGTGACTTACCCCTGACACCAACCTGGGTGAACTTTTTTTTAAAACTGTTTTGCAACTTCTCATATCGGAGTTTGAAAACCTTGCGACTTGTAACTCCTGAAGCACGAGGTAATAAAAATGATAGACTTTCTTAACGGTTAAGCGACAGTGACTTAGGACTATAATGGCTATCTCCACTTCACATGTCGGGGTAAACTTTTGATTTCAAGAATTACACTTCAACACTTGTAAAAGGCAGCTCCAACATCCACCACCCCCATTATAGAATCATGATGCTTGCTTGTTCTATGAAATCTGGTGATGAAATCCATTGACACCACTTCTCACTTCCACTCACGAATGGGCAATGGTTGCAGCAACCCAACTAGGTGTATATGCTTAGCCTTGACCTTTTGACACTCCATACATTTAGCAATGTACTCAACAATTTCCCTCTTCATTCTTGGCCAATAGTATTGGCTCTTAACAACTACAATGGTTTTCTGATATCATGGGTGTCCAACATAAGGTACATTATGCATCTCTTTCAAGATCATACTCCTCAATTCATGAGAACTGGGTACACAATTTTTTTTCCTGTACAAGAGAATTTCATCATTTCCAAATTTATAATCTTCAAACTTATGAAACATTATACCTTGCTGTAATTTTGTTACCATCTCCATGTACTACAAATTTTCTTTTGCAGCCTCATAAATTCTTCCTTTAAGATCAATTTGATACATGTTAATGGATGTAGCATGCATTTCATGCACTCTCCTGTTGAGTGAATCAACCACTTTGTTCTCTTTTCCTTTGATGTGCTTGATATCAAAGTCATACTCATATAGAAACTCTAGCCATTTACTTTGTCTGGAATTTAGAGTTGGTTGATCAAATAGATATTTCAGACCATTATGGTATGTCCTTAGCTCAAACATTTTTCCCTTGAGGTAGTGCATCCACTTCTTCAAGGCATGTACTGTGGCTGTCAACTCCAAATCATGAGTGGCATAGATCCTTTCATGCTCTTTCAATTTTCTAGATTCAAAACATACCATGATTGAGGACTCCACCAAGTCCTTCTTTGCATGCATTTGTGCAAACCATGAAATCCTCATTAGGATCTGCAATCCTCAGAATTGGAGTACTGGTTAACAACTGCTTCAATTGTTGGAATCTCCTTTCACATTCTATTTTCCACTGAAACTTCACCCCCTTCCTTTGCAAGGAAGTGATCAGGTGAGAAATCCTTGAAAACCCTGCAATGAATCTTCTGTAGTAGCCAGCTAGACCCATGAAGGATCTAACTTCTGTCACATTCTTAGGTGTTTTCCACCCTTTAATAGCTTCAATATTTTCAGGGTCCACTTCTATCCCTTCTTCGGATATGATATGCCCCAAATAGTGAATTTGGTTTTGATAAAATGAGCACTTTCTCAATTAAACATACAACTGGTGTTCTATTAACACTTGTAACACCATCTTCAATTTATTCTCATGTTCTTATTATGACTTGGAATATACAAGGATGTCATCCAAAAAGACAATGAAAAACTTGTGTGAGTATTCCTGAAAAACACCATTCATTAAGCACATGAAAATAGTTGGTGCATTTGATAACCCAAATGGCACCACTGCAAACTCATAATGACGATACCTTATCCTGAAGGAATTATTGTTGATGTCTTCATCTCTGATCCTTACTTGATGGTATCCTGACCTGAGATCAATCTTTGAGAATATCCTTGCATCCTTTAACTGATCAAAGAGATCATCAATCCTTGGAAAATGATACTTGTTCTTTATAGTTACTTTGTTCAATTGTATAAATTCAATACATAGTCTCAATGTCCCATCCTTATTCTTTAAAAATAAAATTGGGGCACCCCAAGGTGACACACTTGGGCATATATACCCCTTATTCAGAAGTTCTTCAAGCTTCATTTGTAGTTCCTTCAACTTTGGTGTACTCATCCTGTAGGGAGTCTTGGATACTAGAGCTTCTCTAGGCATTAATTTTATATAAAAATAAATATCTCTCTTTGGGGGTAGTCCTGGTATCTCCTTGAACACAACCTAAAAATCTATCAGGATTGCATGATCCTCAAGATTTGACACCTTATCTTTAAGTGCTTCCTCCATATGAGCTGCAAATATTTGGAAGCCCTTCTTGTAACACTTCCTCAACTGCATTATTGAGATCTCTCATATAGTAACTTCCCTGGGAATTCCTTGGACTGTTCTTGGGTTCCCTTCCTCATTCAATCAAGAAAATTCCTTGTTATTATAGTCTAATACAACATGGTGTTGATCTAACCAATCCATACCAACTAGACAAACATATTAACCCAAGGGTAAGATGTTCAAATCTTCCTTGGTACTTATCCCATTCATGTCCACTGGACATGATTTAACCAACTCAATAACTTTTCTCTTGGCTCCTATAGCTAGCTGCACAAACCAAGATTTCCCATGCTTGTTTCTTGGAAATTTCAACCTCTCCACCACCTTAGGATCTATGTAACTATGATTATCTCCTGAATCTATTAAAATAGTAAAGGCATGGTTATTGATCATACCTTCTAATTCAATCATGTGTGATTAAAACTCTTCTTTCTTGTTGTCCATTGTTGCCTAGATCCTTGGGACACTTATGCCCATGTCCTCCATTGTTTCATCTTGCTGTACATTGTGGAAAACTCTCACTTTGTCACTGATGTGAGGAAAATTTATATACATATGATCTCCTTTACAACCCCAATATTGAATGAGTGTTTGTCTTGGCCTTTTCCCACCTGTCAATCATTTTGGGATCTCTAGGGGTTTGATGTCTCTGAGAACGATTTCTAAAGAAGGGTGGCTTGTTCCCCTTCTTCCTCTATTCCATCCTAAAATTCTTCTTGTATTCCCAAGATTTTTGGAAAGTAGGCTTTCATTTATGATGATCATATAGGCATTTGGCTCACCTTATGGTATCCTCCAAAGTTTTAGGATCACCATATTGAATCTTATCATTAAATAAATATGAAAACCGACTCAAATATATCTGGATCTTAACCATCTCATCTTTGATGAAGGAGACATCCTTCAACAGTTTCAAAAAATTTATTTCATACTCATCAATGGTCATGCTGCCCAGTTTGATTTCAAATAACTCTATCATCTTTTTTTCATAATACCTCTTGGTCAAGTATTTCTTCTCAAAATGATTCTTGAATTCCTTCCATGTAACATTCTTCTCTTTGATGTGCTATACTTGCACAAGTTGATCCCACCACATGGATTCCTTTCCTTTAAGATGGTAGATAGAAATTCTTCCTTCCGCATCAAAAGAATAATTATGCAATTGGAAATATTTTCTCATGCCCAACAACCATGTCTCGACATCTTCATCTTTATTGTGCTCTCCATCAAAGGTAGGAGGTTTGATCTTGTTGAATTATCCTCTCAACTCATCCACCCCATACCTCTTATGATGATTCCTGATAGAATATGGAATTGCGTTGCTGTGTTCTCTCCTATTGGATTGTATTTGGGAGTGATGGTGATTTCTACTACCACTCCTTGATCTTCCTTTCTCTTCAGGAGACCTATGACTTCCTGGTTTTCTTGAGCCATTCTCCTTATCCAATTTATTTTAATTTATATCCAGGCCTTGCATTAAATTCATATTGAAGTATTCCTGCTACTCTTTGGATTTCATAAGCCTTTCATTATCATCCTTGTGACTCTGGACATCTTTCTGCAAATTTCTAATGATCTCCACCATAGTCTTGTTTTCATCTTTTCCTTCTCCATGTCCATTTGATCCGGATTATTTTCGGCATGAAATGAGAGTGGAGATATAATAAATAAATGCCAAAATATATCACAGATATCCAATAATATAACAGAAATGTATCAGAGATGCAACCATAAACACAGAGATACAATAATACACAATTTTCTATTAATAAGCGAAAATGTACAAAGACTGTGAAATACAGAGTGAAAGACTCGCTAGAATGGTGGCAACTTATATCTAAGAAGAGATGCGATGGTTACTCATATCCGCGAGAAGATGAAGATTACAATGTGGCTCTAAGTGCATTTTTAACATAAGTAAAATCCAAAACCCTAACCCTGAAAGATGAAAATCCAAAAGGTTTGTGGGCCTCGATGGGGGTAGTTTATATGTCAACTTCCCAGGGGTGTAACGTTTGCATACAATCTCTATTTGGGGCACTCGATAGCTCGTTGGAAATATCTATCCGAGGAATACAAATTTTGGGTGAGAAACATTGATCTACCATCCATTTTGCTACTCGTTTTCTCAGAAAACATTGTTTAGGGCCTCAAAATGGCTTCGAAAGTTCAGGACCCGAAAAATTGTTAAAAATAGTAAATTACCAAAATTGCCAGAATTTTTTTTTGAGCCAGTTGGAGAAGGTGGGTGGCCACTGATATCCACCTGGATCAATCCTCCCTCCTTAGGAAGCAATGGTCTCCATTGCATTGATTTCTCGGGGGAGAGGGGAAATCGATTGCTGAATCTGAATCTTGGTGAGCTTCTTGCCTTACTGGAGACACTAAGCTGCTTGGTTTGTTAAAGGTTGTCTCGAACTTATGGCTAGAAGGGTTGGACCTTTTTAACCATTTTGTCTACATGAGATGACTGTGTGCAAAAGGAATCTTTGTGCTTTGTTACAACCTTGTCCACCTGCTTATGTTGGATAAAAGGTGCTTGGGTCGAAGTTGTAGTGGTTGCAGTATCCTTTTGTTCACCTTTTGAACAAATTGTGAAAAAGATAAATTTTGTAGTATGAGATACTACCTTGCAACACTTTTTAGGCGGGACAATAGATGGAATTACCTCTGGTATTCTGTAGAGATGACCCCCCAAAGTAACAATGACACTATGGGGTCGAGACTCATAAATAGAATGGCGCTTCCACATATATGGCTGGCCCAAGAGAACATCACAGACATCCAGTGGGACAATATCACATAATACCTCATCCTTGAAGGGTTGGATGCTGTATGAAAATCAACATTGCTGACTGACATGAAGATCTAGTCCTTGGCGAAGCCACCCGATGCTGTATGGTTGCGGGTGTGGTGTTGTCAACAATCCCAACTGCTTGAAGACCTCTACTGAGATGAGGTTCTTCTGGCTTCTTCTATCAACAATAAAATGCAGTGGGGTCCCCTTCATCCACATCTATGAATGAAAAAGGTGCTCCCCCTCTTCTGGATCTTTTGGTTCTTCTAGTTCAATTGTTGCGATTGCGACAATAACAGTGGGGTCTACATCAATGATTTGTCTTTTACTAGTAATTTTAGAATTATATTCTGAATCAGGTTTCGGCTCCTTGTCTTTGATCTCGAACACCAATGAATGTTTTGATTGAAATTCATCAGTGTTGTGCCAGGGGATTTTGTGGAAATCACACCATTTTTCGGTGTCCTTCTTTGTCTTCTATTGACCCTTCTTTTCTTGTGGCTTGGACTGGTTTTCCGTAGACTATTTGTTAGGGATGTCTTTGTCATACTTTGGTTGTTACGGATTTGTAGACCCAAACTCCTGTTTTTTATGGTGCTTAAATTTCTGCTCAATTTTAACAACATATCAATAGGCAACACCGAGTGATGACATGTCCAAAAAATCCATTTCAGTTTGGATGTATCTGTGTAGAGCCCCACGGTATTTCAGAACCAAATATCGTTCAAAGTCTTTGATACCTAGCTTGGTGCGTAAGGTATGGAAGGTATTGGTGAACTTTGGAACTTCTTGGCCCTTCTCTTGCCGTAGTGTGGTCCATCTCATGTATTGGTCTTCATAGTTGCCAATAGAGTAATACTGTTCCTTTACTGCATCCACAAAAAAATCCCAAGTGGGCTCTGCCCCATATATTCCAGAATCTTCTATGGAACTTTTCTCCCAGTAAGTTTCCCACCAATGTTTGACATGGGGGAGAGATTTAAGGAGTGCGAAGGTGATTTTTTCTCTGTCGAAAAAATTGTGAACAGAGAAATAACCTTCTAACAGATTTAACCATTTGTCTAGGGCTTCTGCATCTATCTATCCTTCAAATACAGGAATATCAAAATTAACTTGTACCTTGAAGGATGAGGTGCCTCCAAAGTGGCTGCTTGATGAAGATGTGCATGTTGCTATCGGTAGGCATTGAAGGATGTGGGAAAAATTCTCCATCATTTCGTCCCTCTGTCACGTGTGAGCTTGCTCAAGCAATAGATTGATAGGATCGTCTACTTCGTCGTTTTTATTTTTTTCTTCCATTGAGGGTTTCTTGGGTGTGTGAGAGAGATTTTCCTTATGAGAGACAAGCTCGAGACCCAACTTGCTATACTCGGACCTTGTCGGGGACATGCACAAAAAATGATCAAGAGTAGCCTGCTTTGATACCACTGATCCAGATTATTTTCGACATGAAATGTGAGCGGAGATATAATAAATAAATGCACAGAGATATCGCGGATATCCAATAATATATCAGAAATGTATCAAGGATGCAACCATAAACACAAAGATATAGTAATACACAATTTTCTATTAATGAGTGAAAATGTACAAAGATTGTGAAATACAGAGTGAAAGACTCGCTAGAATGGTGGCAACTTATCTCTAAGAAGAGATGTGATGGCTACTCGCATCCATCAGAAGATGAGGATTACAATGAGGCTCTAAGGGCCTTTTTAACATAAGTAAAATCCAAAACCCTAACCTCGGAAGATGAAAAACCAAAAGGTTTGTGGGCCCCAATGGGGGTAGTTGATACGTCAAATTCCCAGGGGTGTAACTTTTGCATATGATCTTTGTTTGGGGCACTCGATAGCTCATTGGAAAGATCTATCCGAGGAATACACCTTTTGGGTGAGAAACATCGATCTGCAATCCATGTTACTCCCTGTTTTCTCAAAAAACATCATTTAGGGCCTCAAAACGACTTCAGAAGTTTAGGACCCGAAAAATTTGCTAAAAATAGTAAATTACCAAAATTGTCAGAAAACTATTTTGAGCCAGTTGGAGAAGGTGGGTGGCCACTGATATCCACTTGGATCACCATTGGAGTTTGTTCCTTCCATACCCAAATGAAAATCCATTCCTCTGATATCACTTCCTGGTTGTAAGCCCCCTATGTATCATCCATCTCACTGCACTCTGTGTTGATTTGATCTGATCAATTTGATGTTAATTCTGCAAAATGTGAAACCAACAAAACCTTTCCAAGCTAACTACTTCAATAGTTTTATAAAAACATGAACAATTCTGGTTCAATAATATATCAGATTCCTTTCTTCTAATTTTCTAAAAGATTGGCTATTCAGCCAAATTGTTTGGGTGAGCATTTATGTTCTGCTATCCTAGATATTTCCAATGAATTCTCCCTTGTTCAATTTTGAGTTTTGAGTATGAAGTTATGGATTTTTGAACAATTGCGCTTCCTGGGAGGTAATCCCTGTATATTTCTTCTTCTTTCTCAGAGCCAAATTATCTCTTGGACCTTTGTTGGATCCACTCATAAATTTCACAGAAATTATTTACCACTTTTGATGCAGGTACGGATAATCAAAACCCCACGGGCTTCCTTCCTAAGCCCTTTTCTTCCTTAAAAATTAATTTTCGGGTACTGGCCCTTTTTCTTTGGCCCACAATCACATGTGACCATGGGCTGTGACCGAGCTCTTAACCGAGAAGTGTTTATTCAGAGATCTGTAACTTCGGGGCCTTGGAACTTTAGGCTTTGGGGGTTCTTACTTCCTCATACCTCCTATTCCCCCGAACGTCGAATTGGTGAACTTCTGAACTGTTGTTTCTTCAAGGATTTGGAGGTTTTAACTTTATCACATCCAAACGTTGAATCGATGAAGTTCTTTGGAGCTTCTCACTTCAAAGGTTTTACCTTCAGTTTACCATGTTTTCCCTGATTTTCGAATTGATGAACTCCTAGAGTCTCGTCAACATCCATGTACCAGGGTCCTACACAGTAAAATTAATGAACAAACACATGGCTCAATATGATGGATGACATGTGTCATGTTCTAACTGGTATGAATGGCATGTGAAAAACACAAATCAAGTTGACACGTGGCATTCTTAGAATGGGTCCACGTCACCCTAGGTGACATCCGCATGTCACGTCTCTCCAACACTACGAGACTTTCGAGCTTCAGGACTCCGGGTCTTCAGAGGTTTCTTCTACATCACCCTTCAAAGCTATCGAACATCGAATTTATGAACAGGTCAACGTCACTCATGGTGACATCATCATTTCACATCACTCTGGTGCTTCAAGACTTCAGAACTCTAGGACTTCGGAGGGTTTCTTCCTTAAAACACTTTAAAACGCTTGAACTCTCAAACTTCCCAGGGTCCACTTAGAACAATTGTCAACAATTATGGTCGTGACACATGGCCATACTGACAAGCAACACATGTTGAGTCATAATTGGTACAAAGGGCTTGCGAAAGGTATGAGACAATATGACACATGGCATGCCTAGGGTAGGTCCATGCCACCTTAGGTGATGTCATCATGTCCCATCACAATCCATACTTCGACACTTCATAGCTCCAGGCTTTGGAGGATTTCTCAGATCAACACAACGTTTCTTCCAAAAGTCGAATTTTTGAACAGTTGTTTCCCGGAGCTTCGGGACTTCGGGGCTCTGGGACTTCAGATCTTTCCTCAACACTACTCCCCATTTCTTCCAAACATCAAATTACTGAACCTCTTAAATTTTTGGGGTCCATGTAGTACTACTGTCATCATATAAAATGGTGACATGTGCTATTGGTCCAACAAGGTTGTCAAAAGTACAATTCTGACTGACATGTGGCACGACTAGGGGAGTTCCATGTCACCCCTGGTGACGTCATCATGCCACGCCATACCCCATGCATCAACACTTTGTATCTCCAAGATTCGAAGGATTTCTTGACTTATCACCATGTTTCTCCCGAACTCCAAAATATCGAACTACTTCTCGGAACTTCGGGACTCCGAGGCTCCGAGACTTCAGAGACTTTCTTAACATTACCTCTCAATCCTCCCAAACTATGAATCATCGAACTGT
>ML814476.1:34508-45967 GCA_009831015.1 Picea engelmannii | reverse complement strand
ATGCCACCCTGGTTATTGAAACCCAGAAGAAATGCGTCAAAGTCAAATACGACAATCATGCCAAGCTGTTTTTTTTCTCTGCGGGTGATCTAATTCTCCTCTACGAACAAGATCATGATTTACTAGGGGCCAAAAAATTCGAGGCTATGTGGTGCGAACCTTATATCGTCAAACAAGTGTTGGAGAAGGGAGCCTATGAGTTAGTATATTATGATGACATTCCTTTGAGTGAACCCAGAAATGGGCTTTACTTGAAGAAGTACTATGCTTAGGTTATCTTTGCATGAGTGCTTGTACTTTTACTGTATCATACTTTTGTGTGCTATTTTTTTGTGCTTTTCCATTATCTGTTTTCGACCCCCAGCTGCTTACCTTGCATTGTTCTTGGTTTCCAGATGTCGGTGTCTTCGCTACCCCACATTGGCTTTGTCGATGGCGCTAGTCATAGTACTCAGAACTTAGAATCCACTACTTGGGAAATCTATGCACCTATGAACAAGTTAATCAGTCTACACGGTGTTTGCCTCGGTCGTGAAACTAACAATATCGCAAAATATAGTGAAATCATTGAATTGTTGACCAATGCTATTTCACTTGGAATCTGTCACCTAGTTGTACGACTTGATTCGCAATTAGTGGTACTATAACTAAGTAATTTCTATGCTATTTGAAGTCCTACTTTGTTATGAGTATATCTACGAATTCGCCTCTTGGAATGTTATTTTGATTACATTGAATATCATCATATTCCTAGATGTCTAAATACATTAACATATGCATCAGCTAATTATGTGTTAGACAAACATTTGAGACACATGTAAATCCAACCACAATTCACATTATAGAAAGTAAGCCAGTAGAAGACTTATGTATATATATAATGATAAAAGTGTTTTACAAAAAAATGTTTTTTGCTCGAAGACAAAAATATAAGAATACAAAACTCATGGATTCTACAAAATAACATCAAGGATGTTGCTCCCATGCTACACTATGAAGTAGTCAAATAAGTGAACTAGATATGCCTACAGTATGATGCTGATAGCGTCTTGGAATCTCCTCGATTGAGATGTCCGGGATATCTGCTGTCAAACCCTCTAGGTTCTGCTTGACTACTTCATAATTATCAACATCCCATCCAGCTACTACAACTGCTTCCCCTCGTCTCTGAATAGGGGATGTACCCGAAGGCTGGTGTGGCCCTACATCTGCATTGTCAAAATTTTTGATTAGTCATTGGATTGAAAACATAAAAAACATCTTATATTTCAAAATTCACAAAAAACATCATAAAAACAAAATGTTTTTCTTACTTGCGTCTCCCCACTGAAAGCCCTCAGGTAGAACCAAGTCACGATCAACTTTGAAATCCAACCCAACATATGCATAATCATCCAACATCAGGATATGAGGCCTCAACCAGTCAAATAATGCATCGTTGTATTTAATGATGGGGTGTTGGCCCTTGACCAAGTTTTGAGGATCCTTGGTCATGTTTGACCTATTTTTGGGACTTCGATAGGCTCTCAAAGGCGGACCACAAGATGAAGCGGAGATAATGAGATCTCGACCCCTTTTTAGGGCTCTTTTTGGGTTTTTGGGATTATGTGACAGGTATGGGGATGTCAGCCCATGGGTTTACCCATGCTTAGGCCTATTTTGTAATGTATAAATAGAAGACTAGGTGATGTAAGTAGTGACCGATGGCTGAGTGCTAGTAATGGCTATGTGCAAGAAGATGTCATTAAGACTTGCAGAGATAAGTGAAAGTAATCTGTAGTGCATTGTGCGTAGACGGTGTGAGGCTCTGTGCCTAGATCTACTTGGATAAGGAGGATCTGATGAAGTGCGCACGGATCTCTTGTCCTATGCAGAGTAGTGTTCTAATGTTTTGTGCTTGTAAGCCGCTTGACAGAAGATAATAAAGAGAAGAAGAGTTGGTGGACGTAGCCCCAAGGTGGGGGTGAACCACGTATATCTTGTGTTGTGAATTCTTTGTTCTTTATGGTTTCTCTCTTGTTTATATGATTGAATGCTTAGTGCGATGTTAGATGATATATGAATTTGATATGATAGTTTAGTGCTGAATAATGTGAATGAATGCTAGATCTGATCTCTATGTGTGTGCTTCATGCTTAAATCTATTGGATCTGTGTGAACACTGCGTTGATCTGTTGTTAGGGTTTAACTGCACTGTGAACTAAAGATGAATACTGATAAACTGTAATAACTAAGTGCTATGTTAAGGTGTTACAATCAAATATCTGTGTCTGAGATAAGGTTGCAGACACTGGAGTCCTGCAACAACCCCTGCCTCTACCTCAGGTGAGACTTCATCTGCCCGATAGTTAGGGTTTTGTTGGTGCGTTGTTGTAGCATTGAACCTCAGGTATGCCCCTGTGCCAAAAAATGGTTCCATTGCTGGGAATCGAGGAAGAATAATCTCGGTGCGAAGATCTAACCTGAAACTATGATTGCTGGGAACTGAGGAAGAAGAAGATCTATGCGAAGATCTGACCTGAAACTGTGAAATCTACATGCGTAGATTTATTTCCCTGGTGCACAGTACTCTACTTGTATTGTGAAGCTCTCTGCTAAGAAGAGAATTCTGATCTGAAGAAAAGAGGTAAGATCTAAACAGTTTTGTGCTCTGATAGAGGTAATAATAGTGGAAAGTTTTAGATCTTGAAGCTTTGTGCTCTGCTGAAAGTAAGATAAGTGGAAATTTTTGTTTTAGGAATATGGATCTAGGTATGTTTGATAAGTTTTGTCCTATCCTGAAAACTAGGGCACAAATAGATGAAAGAAGATTTGATATGAGTAGATTTGATAAGAATAATGAAAGATATGTTATTCCTATGCATAGAAAGAATGTTTGGACTAACAAATGGATGGAGGATCCTAGAAATAATTTTTTTCAGGTTAGATATCATGATCCTAGTGCGTAGTACATGAAAGGATGGGTATCATTTAGGAGAAAGAGAGGGTTAACTCTTTGTTACAGTTGTAGAAGACTGATACATCTTGCTAAGGATTGCCCTAGTAGAAAACCTAGTTGTCTTTGTTGTAAAGCTATGGATCAAGAAGTTTTGGATTGCCCTAGAATGATTGCTAAGATTGAAAGAATGAATATGGAACAAGTAGACCCTAAGAAAGGTCAAGAAACTGAGACCATGGCAGAACCCTAGAAGGAATTAGAGACTGTACTATTACACATGAAAGAAACCCTGAATGACTACATAGATACTAATCTATGAGAAATCTTAAAAGAGAAAGAGAAAATAGAAGTAAGAATATGAGACTTCGACATTGAATATACTCTGGATGAAGAAACATAGGTGAATATCATGACATAAAGAACTTGAGAAATTTTAGGAAAGCTTGCTATGATTCCTTCATTGGGAGGAATATGATTATTTAGAGGAAAGTTGATAAACCTATGTGGATGACTTACCCATATATCTATGAGTTCTCATGGAACTTCGACAGAAGAAGATTTTGAAGTGGTTAAATTTATTGAGAACAACGCCTCATTTGCTATACTACTAGGAAAACCTTGGATTGAAGGGGATCAGGCCAGAAGGAAAGAAGACGAAGTCTTAGAGCACAAGAAGAAAGAGTTGAAATATTTCATGACTAGGAGGATCACACACTTGATTGAAGAACAAGAGAACAGATCAAATGTATTTAAGATTGTGGATGCCAAAGTTGAAAGAACACAAGAAGACTCATAGAAGACTGAAGCACCTATCCCAGATAGAGAAGAGGTATTGCCCGTGAATCCTAGGAAAGAATATCAACAGCGTGAAGTTACTATGCCAAGAGGAGTTAAGAATCAGAATGGAAAGAGGAATACTAAGATGAAGCTCACTGGAAAGCAAGCTAGAAAACTAAGCAAGAAGAGATGAAAGATCGAAAAGTTACAGAAGGGTCCAAAGGGAACTTCGCAGAAGGAAAATTTACAAAACTGGAATTTTGTCGGGATATCAGAACAACGTCACATGACACTTCGCCAGGGAGAAGAAATATAGCCATTAGAAATAGTATAACTATTAGACTATCGCCTTGAACGGTTAGAATGACATTTATTTTTAGAAATCCCACCATCAGATTGTTGGGACCACGCCGTAACAGACCAAACTGAATTAATGAAGGTCTCTTTTCCATTGGAAAGATCTGTTATGTTGTTGTCTACTTATTTTGTCAACTATTGCACTAAGAACACTTTTGCGAATTGTGTCAGAGAGAAATCATTGCTACCGCACCGTGCTTAGTAATATTGACACCAGTTCTATTGTTTTGTGCACTCATCCATCCATCCGATCTAAGCGTGTATGTCGAACGAGCTCAGCTCCGCGGAGAAAATCGTCGAAGAAGTTCTCATCGATCTCATGGATGAGAAAGTAATGTATGTAAGTATTCAAGCATCATCAATGAGAGGAGTACAATCCTCTTCGTCAACCGCTCGAGGATTTGGACCATCCCGAGTCATCACAGAAAAGACAGCCAAGCACAACGATGACCTAGAAAATGTGAATCTAATTCTGACCATCTTACCCAACTACATCCCGCCTCTAACCGACGTGGTGAGTCATGATAGTGTGTTGATATATTTTGAATACACCATGGTTACTGCGTACCTCCCAAAGGGGATATGTACAGTTTGAGCACATTAGGAAAAGATCACAATGTTGAAGTTCAACGACTTCAACTTAGGAGACCGCAAGAACCATAATATTCTCGCCCTGTATGAATACTTGACCAGGATGAAGGGGAAGAACTTGAAGATAATCCCTCAGACATGGACGATGAACCTCACACAGTCCACCCTATTGAATGTAATGAAAATCCCACACTTTGGAAGGCATAAGGAATTTAATGCATGTGTCAAGCTCTTACTTTCATGTTACCATGGAAACTACTTATGTCTAGACCACCGTATTATAGTCAATCTGATGTTGATCCATAGGATCAACAGATTAAGTATGAAAGGACCTGATCCGTAGGACTTCTATCTAGGGAAAGCCATAGATTTCACATTATCCCAGAAGATCAAGGATACATACGACGATGCTGAGAAGGGGACGTGAGGCTACAAGGTAGCTTCCATCTAGAATGGCATAGTGCACCTAGCATGAAAATTAATCACAGGAAAGTTAGTAAGGAAGAACATAACCACATAGGTCACAGGCTTTGTCATTAACCTCGTAGGGAAATGCATGGAAGGCATACAGATGAACTGGGCGAAGTACCTAGTTAATCAGCTGGAATTAGACTGTCATGAAGCACAAGATCAGGTCTATGAGTTCCACTTTAGCTGGCTCTTGATCCTCATTGCGTTTATTTCTTGGGAGATGTCGGAAGGTGCAACCTTCCCAGACATTGAGCTGTTCGAGCCACTTGCTGCGAAGTTCGCCACACTTTGGTACTCAAGCGACATGGGAAAACAATGGCATTCGAACGGTTTTTTTCATACATACTATCTCTAGCTGAAGAGGGCTATTGAAGATGAAAATCGCATGACACCGAACATCCTACAACGATTCCAATCCCTCATGAAGTTCCACACATATCGACACTTCATCTATATCACTACGTGAGCCGACGAACATAAGGAAGAGCTTCAATCATACTACAAGGTCATAGAAGAGGACCTTGAGGAGATAACTAAGGATTGACCAACAGACTTCCTTATCCCCGTTGACCTTGTAGAGATATCTGATCATGAACTTGACAGCCCAAAGGCTGCTCACAAAGAACATGACACACTTGGAATCAATAGAAGGAAGAAGACTGAAGAAGTCCAAGACTTAAGCATCGCCTCAGAAAAGACTACTTTAGTATCACCTAGCGGAGGGGGTGATGACGAAGTAGAAGAGATAAATGGAAAAGAAGATGAGAAGAAACAATATGAAGTAACACCGCCTATATATGAGGTTGATCCCTTGAAGAAGAGGAAGTTTTCTCCCCTGAAACCCTCTTCCTAGAAGAAATCCAGAGCCACCTTGACCAAGATGCAGATTGTGCTCACTTCTGATGACTTTGACTTCATCATCGAAATTGTAAATGAGACCTCGCAGAAAATCTTGCAGAAACAAGAAGCCAAGCAGGAGGAGATGTATGACAGAATTGGGTTTGAACTTTGAGGGGTACAACAGTCCCTTTAGTCCAGTTGCGCAGTTTCCACTATTCCCCTGCCATTGGGAGAACCAGAGTTGGGAGATGAGCGAGCCCAACTCCGCCGAATAACTGATGCGACCAAAGATCGCCTTCATATCTCACAAGATGAAACTGAACAAGCCACCCAGGCCCTGAAGCAAGTGTAAGAAGTACTCGTATAACAATTCCGACTTGCAGAGAAATAGAAGGTTTCTCTCTAGACCAAGTTTGAAGAGGAGAAACCACATATTCAATGAGAAAAAGAACAGTTTCTTGCAGAGCAACTCAATGTGAAAGAAGACCACATTATGATAGGCTTAGAGACAAAGGTAGAAGACCACATCGAGCATCAATTAGAGAATCTCGTGGACGCTATCCAACAACTACAATAAAGAATAATAGACTTAGAGCTCCGCGCAGTGCCCAACACTACGCAGGATGTGAGGGATGAAAGAGATACAACTATCTAAAGCACAGTTGAAAGAATCAAGGCCCTCACCATGGAATGTAAGAAACTAAGTGATCGCAGTGCCCAGAAGTATGAGAGACTCACTAAGAATCTAGAATTAAAGCCACTGGAGTCACAACTCCAGGAGGCGAAGAAACAAGCAGAAACAGTACAGGCGCAGTTGAAGCCCCTATCAACTGTTGAAAGGATGAAACGATCCCAAGAGTAGCGCATCGCTCAACAACAAGACCACACCATTCAGAGAAAAGTCATGGAAGTGACTCAGAGGCTCCAACCTATACAAGATGGGGCTTGCCAACTATTCTCAGAGATCAAAGGTCGACGAGCAGAACTGGAGCAAGTCATCATTGTAGCTGAACAACTCTTAGAGGGACCTGTCAATGAAGCTATTATCCAAGAGTTCACTGAGCACGAGGCCATGGAAAAATAATAGGTTGAAGCAGCTTGATACAAGCTTGAGGCTTTTGAAGCAGGGCTACCCAGATCAGAGTGACTCGAGACGAGTCACAGGTGAGTGTTGGGGGCCTGTTGGCCCTTGAACATGTTTTGAGGATCCTTGGTCATGTTTGACCTAATTTTGGGACTTTGACAGGTTGTCGAAGGTAGAGCGCAAGACAAAGTGGATATCATGGGATATTAGCCCCTTTTTAGGGCCCTTTTTGGGTTTTTGGGCTTATGTAACATGTATGGGGATGTTGGCCCATGGGATTACCCATGCTTAGGCCTATTTTGTAATGTATAAAAAGAAGACTAGGCGATGTAAGTAGCGATTGATGGCTGAGTGCTAGTACTAGCTATGTGCAAGAAGATGTGATTAAGACTTGCAGAGCTAAGTGCAAGTCATTTGTAGGCAGATTGTGTGAGGCTTTGTGCCTAGATCTACTTGGGGAGGGAGGATCTGGAAAAGTGTGCTTAGATCTCCTATCCTATGCGGAGTAGTGTTCTGATGCTTTGTGCATGTAAGATGCTTGACATAAGATAATAAAGAGAAGAAGAGTTGGTGGACGTATCCCTAGAGTGGGGGTGAACCACGTATATCCTGTGTTGTGAATGCTTTGTGCTTTATGGTCGCTCTCTTGTTTATATGATTGAATGCTTAGTTTGATGTTAGATGTTAGATGAATCTGATATGATAGTTTAGTGCTAAATAATGTGAATGAATGCTAGATCTAATCTCTATGTGTGTGCTTCGTGCTTAAATCTATTGGATCTGTGTGAATACTACGCTGATATGTTGTTAGGGTTTAGCTATGCTATGAACTAAAGTTGAATACTAATGAACTATAATAACTAAGTGTTATGTTAAGGTGTTACAATCACAGATTTGTGTCCTAGCTAAGGTTGCAAACACTAGATTCCTGCAACCACCCCTTCTTCTAGCTCGGGTGAGACTTCATCTACTTCGCAGGTGTTGCCGAAAGGGTCAGTAGTTAGTGTTTTTTTGTTGTGTTGTTGTAGTGTTGAACCCCGGGTCTGCCTCTGTGCCAACATGGGGCCCTTCTACATGTCGAGCCATGAGGTCGTACCACCTCTTCATCCTTGGGTCTCATGGGGACGGTATGCCCCACTCTACTTGTAAACGTAAATGGGGGACCCTCTCTAGAAAGAAATATACCAAAATAGATCCATACCTGAATTGCTTCAGGTCCCCTTTCTTGCATTTTTTTAGCCGTGTCTTCATGCCGTGAAGGACTCCGTCACTCCAGCTGAACACCCTAGGTTCGATGCACTCCATTGCATATTGAAAATAGATTTGGAGGGATATGTGAGGATATGCACTCCCCGCCATACATGTAATGGTAAAAAGAATAGTCCGGAGGGTAAATCCCAGACACCCCTGATGGAGACTTTTCCTTTGCGTCTCTCTACCTCAGGATCACAGTATTGACGTAGATACTTTCTCATTGGTAGACCACTACCTCTACCTCCTATTAAAGTCACATGAGACCCACGATGAGATAACACCATCAAGAAATATATATCTTTGATATCTAAGGATAGTACATGGGCACCCACATGAAATACCTACTGCTCCACATCCCACAAGTGGACTAGATACTCCAGTAGCCTCAATTGGGCCCTCATGCCATGGATTTTAAAGAATTTTAGTAGTCTACATTGTTGGAGGGCATTTACAGTGCCCAGGTCATTCAAGGCATCATGATCATCATCTTTATTCTCCCTCTCCCTCCACTCCAACATTTTTGATGATCAAATACCTGCATTGGGACAATAAAGGGGAGTTAGCATCCTCATTTGCTTCTTTGGAAAATTTCTATTGGTTCAACGCATGCAATTTTTTTATTATTTGCGGCCGCCACAGGCAAAGTTTTAAAACAGTGCGGGGTTTTCACAGGAGAGCCATAGAGATCCTGTGGAAATTTTTGATTTCCATAGGTCCCGATATGGGTCACCTGTAGTGGCCCCAACGCGCACCTACCAGCCCAAAATTCAACTCAAAAAACCATTTTAAATCGATAAAAATGAAATTTAATCCAATGAAAAGAAAGAGGATGAAGAGATTACTGTTTTGAAGAAATCCATTTGCTGAATGGTCACCCCATGCCTCTCGCAATCGAAAACCGAAGTCTGAGGTAAAAACAAGGTTTCTAGGCAAGTTTTGGGCAAAATGAAAATGAAATAGTAAAAAGAGTTTTTACCCCTATATATTTCACTTTTTACTTTTTCTATTAATATTTTCTATTATTTAAATGCATTTTATCAAAACCTAAAGGTCTAATGGCCCCGTGAGTATTTTTTTTTCTCGTAGATGGAGGAACTAGGATCCTGAACAATGAAATATGGATATTTTTCATGATTTGTTTTTATATTCTTCACATGTACAAGTACTTTTTAAGTTTTTTTAGAAAAACCTCGAGCTCAGTCTTTGTTCGTTCTCGTGCTTGGAAATCAATGAGAATGCAACAGAGTATACTTTTGTCATCTTTTCATACTCGTCATGGTAACACAAAAAGTGAAACCCATGGAGTATCCTTTAAGCTCTTTTCACGCTCCATAAAAACAAAAATATTGCTGAGCGACCTTGTTCTTTTCACGCTCGTAAAAGTATTTGAACAAAATGTTTGATGGACGATATTTTATCACTTTTTCGGTCCCATCAAACTACTTTACAAAAAATGAACTGAGAGAGTTCTCTTTAAGTGTTTTTTAGACTCTCAAAACATGAAAAACCCCTGAGTTTTCTATCGTTGGACTCGTTAAACAAACATCGAAAGACCCATATGGGACCGAACCACTCCTTCTTAGGGTTCATTAAACATACTTTGAGGGACTTGTCTGAAGGATGAGCTTACATCAACAAGCATATGTTATGCTTCTCAAGCTCGTGCAAAAATAAAGAGGTACTCGCTAGAAATGGTGGGGGAAAATTTGGGAAAGAAACGTGTCTCTGTATTTGTGTTAGTGGCAGTAATAGTCACCCTTGAACATGACACCCCCCTTCATCATTTGAATCTAGGTTGGGAAATCCATTTGTCTCTCATCTGACTTTCTACAAGTTCATATCTTGGGTCGTCTTTGAGTCAATGCTGCCAATACCATTATCGTGTCATTCATATGTTCAAGAGAAGTCCAAACAAGCCCTCTATCGAGTCGGCCATCTGCAGTTGTCAATTCCTACCATGTCAACCTTCCCTGTGTCAGTTTCAAATCATTTTCATACTTTGATCCACCCTAAATCTTTTACTTATTTCGTGTCATTGATGGGGGATACATCAAGGTCCTCCTGTGATGAGTCTTTTTCTGTCGACTTCAACTCATTATCTGGGAACAAGAATTAAAAATCATTTAGTACCTTAGGGTCTGTATGCCTCAATGGAAGGTTTTTTAGCTTTCGACAATGGATTCACATCATTGGTCCCTAATCGAGAGATTCCATCGAGTGTTCGACCTCAACTAATTTATTCACATTCGTTGGATTGTACTAAGGTACCTTGGGAATCATTGACATCAATGATGATTTCCCTCGTACTTGTTAACAATTTTAATAAATGGACGACAATCAAGTGGTTTCTATCATGTTCGACTTCAACACCTGCAATCGCATGGCTAGATTCATACTTATGAACGATGGGATTGAAGACCCTGTATCCCATCATTCTTGATCCAGGTTGTGATGGAGTATGTATGATTTGTATTGACACATAGATCGACTTTGTATGTCTTGTGGCTATGTCTGAATTTGATCTTTCTAATACATAGATACACAATGTATTCCTGGTGGCTATGCAGAATCTTGATGACATGGATCCACAATGTATAATTGGTGGTCATGAATGACATTTATGATTCAAATCACTTGTAGTCTGAGCATGAGAATACCTACCTCATAAATGGTATAATATTGTGCATATTCTTGATTGTTTGCAGGTTCTCGATTGGTGCACTCCTTGTTCCCAACACACACACGTATTTTAAAAATTATTTTGGCTGTCATGAGTTCCAACATCATAGTTTAGGGGCCATTATGTTACACATTATTTTGGTCACCCTGATGATGATTCTACAAGCATGTGTTTAGGATCTGTTGACAGACGAAATTGACCATCCGTCAACTGGAAGAGCGAGTCTGGTCTGGGGTTATCTAAATACCCCAAGCCATTTGGTGTAACTCGTTCTAACGGGTTTAATGGCTCCGTTGGCCAATCTAAGAATCCTAAAAGAAACAAATAAAAGAGAGAAATAACTAACTAATTACTAAACACATTATATATATGTACATATGTTCAAATGTAACGATAGTAGTTGTATTAAAGTAGAGGATATACAAGTCTCATTTATTTACATGATTTACAAGCTGCAAGTTTTAATC
>ML814475.1:95660-107717 GCA_009831015.1 Picea engelmannii | reverse complement strand
TGTATACAACATAAATATTTAACATTCTCCATGCTCAAAATCACTTTGGCTAAGACAACCATTGGGAATGTCTATTCTTCTAAATTCATCCAGTGCTTGCACCTTGCCTCATCCATAAGAAATGGAATGCTTATGTATGCCATATGTCCTACTTGCATAGGTGAGAGGGTCTGAGATGGACTGGCATCTCTCTTTACATTTTGAACCTTGATGGGGTAGAAAACACCCATGGTATACCATCTAACTAAGACCCTGTTAACTACAACTTATATACTTTATGATATAAACTATTTATTGTAATCCATCCACCCAAAAGAATTATAATATTATCTTCATTCTCTAGTAATAGTTGAAAATCACATCTTACTTTTATGAAAATACTACATAAAATTTCTTGATTTTATAAACTCAATTTTGTCAAATAAATCATGATGCATGGTTCAAAATATTAATTGAATGGATTTATGGTTAATGTATTTTTGACTAGCGACAGCTTCAAAATGAAAGTCTGAAGCTCTATCCTTATTTGGTACTCTAGTTTCCCCACAACTCTGATCTGCACAAATTTCATTTGAAATAAGTTAGTGACTAAAAAGTTGCATTCATTTAAGACAAGCTAATGTACATCAATTTAATGCAGACTACATAAAATTTCTTTCCAAGTAGGAAATACCGGTTTGGAAACAAACATAAATTTATGCTAACAATGTTTCCTACTATTTTGTATTACTTGAAACCCTTGTTGTAATTGAAAATGTAAGGAATACAATTTTGTCTATTTTAGCTCAAATATCAAAGGAAAAGGGAAATGATATTTATGACACATTGAAATATAATGTAGTTTTTCTATAATATTTTCCAATTGGAACTGAGGACTCATGGAAAGAAAATGGGAAATTTGTTGGCTTCTAAGTGAACATGCAAGAAATAAAAGCTTGCAAAACACCATTCCCATGTAGTCAGATACTAGATTGTTACATAATTTGGTTAATAGAAAATTTCAAGATAGAATGATATTCACAAGGTGTTCTACAATTCATATCTTGTTGAACTTACAAAGTTAAAAATGGCCATTAGTTCTTTCCTCTGTTCCATCTTTCTTTATTTTTCTTTCAATAAGATCCATTGCCAATTATGTACTTATTATCCTGATTCCCATGCATAGGTTCTAAAGTTTTTCCCTCAAGTTGATCAAGGAATGAGGTTTTGATGCAGACCCCCCTTCTCCCCTCGGGGTTGCGTGACCTCCCGGTCTAGGATTGTTCACATCGAGGAGTCATATCGACTCTTTGGGCCTTTATTAGACCCCAATCAATCTACGCAGGTCCCCTTTTCTCCTAAGGCACAGGTCTTATGAAACCCACAGGCCCTTTCTCTAGCACTCTCGACACTTTTCAATTCATGAGTGCTAGCCCCTTCTACTAGGCCCCTCCCTACATGCAACCTCGGGATGTGACATTACGTAAAAATGTGATTGCAGAGCAGTTGAAAGTGGTTTAAGACCACACCACTTTTCTCCTTGCAATCCTCCAGCTGCCATGTATTCCCTTGCCAATACCGTTATTTCGATTGCATCCCACTCTCAATTTTTTAACATCCGAGCATTTCCTGGCCCCACAATCAAGCATGACCATTGATATTGAAATCTCAGGTGGGGCCTCTCGACCGATGGTTAAGATCGTCTCTCTTTAAATCAATGCCTCAGATCTACCCCTTTCAAGTCTACAGTTGTGATTTTCTTCGCGATTCAGGTTTCATAGTTTTCAACTCTTGAACCTTACCTTCTCCACATTGACAAATCTCCTGCCATGTGTCCTCCTCAAATCGACGACTGTAACTATTTCAGGATTTCAGACTTTGAAAATGTCAAATCTCAAATTTCACCTTCCCCCAATGGCTTTTATTCAAATCTCGTGATCCACTGATGTGTGTCCCCCGCAGATCGACGACTGTGATTCTTTTGCATCTTCGGGCTTCAGAAATCTCAACTCTCAACTTTCACTTTCTTTCGAAGTGCACAGATTACGGCCACACGTCCCTCTGGATCTAACAGTATAGATTCACTTTGGACTTCAGGTTTCAGGAATTTCAAATCTTAACTGAAACCCACAAGATTTTATTCGAAGTTCATGATCTATCGACACACACCCCTTTGTATCTGATGGTCCAGATTCAATTCGGACTTCGAGTTTTGGGAGTTTCAACTCTCAAATGAAACTCTCAAGAAATTTTCCTGAAGTCTCTGATCTGTTGACACGTATCTCCTAGCGACCGACGATCAGGATCTACTTCGTCTATTTCACCTCCTCCTTGTCCACAAACTTCTGAAGTTGTGGATCTTGCACCACCTGTCTCCCTTGACGATGGATGGTCCCAAATCACTTCGGGACTTTGGGACTTTGGTAAGTCAATCGTCCTGGGAACACAAAGGTTAAATCCAATGCATTTTATTTTAGATAGGATGGTTGTCGATCCTTTGCACTTAGATCCTATGACTGGGATCTGTTCTTCTCCTCTATGCTCTCCTTTGCTCCTCTAAACGTTGATCTAATGGTCCAATCTTCTTTCCAGCAACAGATCCGACGGCTGTTGTCACTCCTCTTCCTGAGATTTTTCGTTCTCCTAGACTTAACAATTTTTCTAAGTGTTCAAATATTTTGGTCTTTGAATCTTCTCCTATGAAACTGGTTGAAAGGATCTCAACTTTGCTTTTCCCATTGAGCTTTGACAATAAAAATTGTCCTCGACTCTGGTGCACACTTGCGCTTTGCGTGCAAGTTCACACTACTCCTCTTGAGCTTCTAAATCTTGGAATAAGTTCACTTCTACGTGCACTCCTTGAAATTGACTGAGCCTTCAGACGGCTTCAGATTTTCAACACTTCATCTAAGCGTTGGCCTGGTGCACTCCTTGCAAAGATCTTCCTCCTGAACCTTGAACTCTTTCAACTTCAATGACGCACTCCTTGCGTTCGCTCAATTCACACTTGTAGGGATTTACTATAGAGTATTCAGTAACTCTGTGAGTATATTTCTCCGATAATATTCTCCTTGAACTTTGACAAAGAGTTCTCTTCATGCACACTTACACCTGCTCAATGCCCGCCTGACAGAGATTTACATAGTTCTCAATGACTTTGTTTCTCTGTTCTCCCGCCACACAATTTCTCCTCTAAGGTATTCAACAACCTAGAGGCTTCCCCTGAGTTGTTGTCACTCTAGTATGCCCTCTTGGCACATTCTTTTCTAACTCCATAGAGTTTTGATGTGCACTCCTTGCGATGGCTACAAAAATTCCAATGTTCTATTGTGCACTCCTTGCATAGCCTAAATAACACATAATGATATTTCAACTCAAAAAAGATAGAGGAATCTATCTTCCTACTGTAAATGAAACCTCTCACACATATACAATATACATACATACACTCAGATAACATTCATCAGATACACATAACCACACAGAAAGTTCATATGCAGAAAAAACTACTCTCTTTCTATTAAGATGAATGTCTGATTACAATATGTGTAGGATGGATTGTAGCAGAGTCTGAGATCTCTAAAAAAAAATATTCTACCTCCTATTCAATAAGAACACTCTTCCAACAACCTCATTTGGGCATGCCATGCATGTACATATACAGGACGGTTCCCAGGGTTCCCTCCGACTACCTCTCCTATTGAAGTAACAACTAACAACTACTCAAGCTCAGTTACATTCAATATTGAGAGTGAAACTCCTAGACCTCTCATGATCATTCAGTTTTTGAGCATTTCGCTCTTCTTCAATCATTCGTTCAAAAGGGATCTACAGAAAAAAATGCCAACTTTTAGATTCCAATTAATTTAAAAAGGCATGCTATGGCACTGAGTTGTCCCTCCACTTGGGATTTTCTGAGGATTCTCCTGCATCATACTCCACTGCTGCAAAAATCATGAGCTCCTACTCATGGCTCCCTATGCCATGTTGTTGAGATCCTCTGGGTTCCCATACTCTCTCTTAGAGCTGTTCATCTGCTCCTTTTCCTTGCTGCTTCTTTCTCCTTTCTACTCCTACAGGTTTTATTCTATCCCATACTTCTCTAATGAAAACTTCTTGTGCTACTTCCATCATCAATCTCTTTATCTCCTCTATTTCTTTGTCCATATGTTCCATTGTCTGGATTTCCTCCTGCAATCTTCTATGTTGCATCTTCTCTGCATCAATTTCTAACTTAACTTGTTGGATACGATTCCTTTGCATCTTTACCCTCTCTCCAGGGCCTCCAACTCTTCACACAGATAAGAAAAATCCATGCTATCTGTTTCTCTCTCCTCTATTGTAGGTTCACATTCTACAATTATCTCTTGCTCAACTTCCTAGTTGAAAAATTTGAGCCATTCCTCTGAATTCTCTTCTCTCTCCATCTCTTGGGCACATTGAAATGTGTGCTCTTTCTCCCTTTTACCAATATGGTCAATCTGATCCTTCATCTCCTGTGGCACTAACTAGCCACTCTGTTGTAGACTCTAGTTCTACAATCTCACCATTGAGTTGCTTCTCAGCTTCCTCCGGGTGCTCTCCAATATGGAATGCTCCTCCACCTGTTTCCAACTTGACCTATTGGATATGCCTACTCTGCATATTTACCCTTCTCTCTAGGTCTTCAAATTCCTCATACAACTCAACAAAATCTATGTTTTCTTCTTCCTCTTCTGCTCTTTCTCCCATTGAGTGATCAATTCCTTTTCATTTTTTCCCTTCTATCTAGGGCCTCCAACTCTTCACACAGATAAGAAAAATCCATGCATATGTTTCTCTCTCCTCTATTATAGGTTCACATTCTACAATTATCTCTTGCTCAGCTTCTTGGTTGAAAAATTTGAGCCATTCCTCTGAATGTTATTCTCTCTCCATATCTTGGGCACATTGAAATGTGTGCTCTTTCTCCTTTTTATCAATCTGGTCAATCTGATCCTTCATGTTATCTTCATCTCCTGTGGCACTAGCTAGCCACTTAGTTGCAGACTCTAGTTCCGCAGTCTCACCATTGAGTTGCTGCTCATCTTCCTCCTCTAACATATTGACTTATCTCATCTCTCCTTGTGTTGGTTCAAATCCAACTTCCTCTGGTTTCTCTCTAGGATGGTATGCTCCTCCACCTATTTCCAACTTGACCTGTTGGATATGCCTACTCTATATATTTACTCTTCTCTCCAGGTCTTCCAATTCCTCATACAACTGAACAAAAGATATGTTGTCTTCTTCCTCTTATGCTCTTTCTCCAACATCTTTAGCTCTTTCTCCCATTGAGTGAGAAATTCATCTAAATTCTTCTCTTTTTCTGCTGGGAAAAACATCAGTGTCTCCTCCTCCTCCTCCTCTTTGGAATTCCTTGCTAGTTGTCTTTCCTCTACTACACCTGTATCACCGACACAATTATCTTTAAAATCATTTGTCTCCATGGCCTCTTTCTTGGATTCTTGTTTCACTACCTCCTCATGTCCAACACTTGTATTAGCCTTTGTTGGAATATTTGGTAGGAATATTTGAATTCCCCCAATGATCAAAACACACCTCTGATCTTCTTCCATCAACACTTCTTGTTGATATGAAATCTCAGCTGAGTTCATCTCTTCTCCCTTTCCCACCTGACAACTTGGGATTTTCTCTCTCCCCGCCTGACAGTCTATGAGATCACCTGATCTCTCTTCATTTCCCACCTGGCAACTTGAACTTTCATCACTGCCCTCTTGGCAGTATATGTTAAATTATGAGCTTGATTTCTTATGTGGATTAATTATTTTATTTTCTTCAATACTTCAATTCCATCTTAATACACTTCAACAATTCCAAATCATAATTGAATAGAAATAAATATGTAAATTGTAAGAATGCACATCAACAACACATATACCCTGGGGAAACCTTGTATAGGGAAAAAAAACCCAACGAATAATATTCCTTTATTTCATTAATAATGTAAGATCTCTTACAAATATCCACCATGATTGTTCTGCTCTCAAAGAGCTTGCCAAGATGACTCTGACTTGACAAAGACTTWAAAGACCTTGCTGAAATACACCTTTGATATGCTACCTCTTTATCACTAATGTGCTCCTCTATTACTTCACCCTCAACCTACATATGAAAACTGTGTTGTAGAACTGTCTTGAAGAGAGGATTCAACCTCTTCTTATATAGGTTGAAGAGGGGTAGAGGAGAGGCTCGAAATAGTAACCTGATTGCATGATTTAGTCATAACTCAACTTCATACTTTAGTTCGAACTTAGAACTAGACTTGAGATTGGTTACAACTCAACATTACACTTTAGTTCGAACTTAGAACTAGACTTGAGATTGGTTACAAATTAGCATTACACTTTAGTTCGAACTTAGAACTAGACTTGAGATTGGCATGCTTTAGTTCGAACTTAGAACTAGACTTGAGACTTTAGTTGCAACTCAACATTAGACTTTAGTTCTAAGATAGAACTAGACTCAAGAATTTAGTTGCAACTCAACATTACACTTTAGTTCTAAGATAGAACTAGACTCAAGACTTTAGTTGCAACTCAACATTATAGTTTAGTTCTAAAATAGAACTAGACTTAAGACTTTAGTTGCAACTCAACATAGAACTAGACTTAAGACTCTAGTTACAACTCTTGACAAGGCAATTCAAAATTCTCTTCATGGTGGATAATGTTTATAGGTGCCAACGCACTAGATCAATACAATTACATCATTTGCAATATTAGGATATCATTTGTTTCTAGCTCATAGGAATTTTATATTCAACCTAACTTTTGCTAGATGCCTTAACTTTTGCTCATGACTCACAAGGTTTGACTAGGTTCACAGAGGTTGTATGTTTCCCTTGACTTTTGCACTAGTCTATCTATGCTCATGGAGGCTGTAAGTTCCCCCTGAAGTTTTCACTATATTGTCTATGCTCACAGAGGTTGTACGTTCCCCCTGACTTTTGCATTAGACTCACATATCATATCGTTTGTCCTAACTTTTGGTTTGACTCACAGAGGTTGTACGTTCCCCATAGATTTTTTCAATACCTCACAAGACTGGTTGATTCTCTAAATATCCTTGGCTAGCCTCAGGGTGGCCCATATGGCCTCTCATTGGAGAATGACTGTCGATGCTACCAAATTTAACAGTATATGAGATCATCCACTGATTTCCTTCTATTTCCCACCTGGAAACTCGAAAGTTCACTTCTGCCCCCCTGGAAGTTTATGAGATCCCTAACTGATCTCTTCTTCTCATCATCACTGAGGTTCCTCCAAATCTCTGGTTCATAGATTTGAATCACTTTCTCTTCTATGTCACTGAGGTTTTCAACTTCCCTCAACCACCTCCTCAACTCTTGTTATTTTTTTCTAGTCAACAACTTTTGAACAAGCCATTTTACCTTCCCATTCAAAGGCCATTCATATGTCCAGTGTACCTTTGTCTCCTACTTCATATTCAATGTCAGCTGCTCCATTATTTCTCTTATCTCAATGAGTTCCTTGTTAATTTCTGATTTACTTTTCTTCCGGCGGTGTCCTCTTTGACCACACTTATGGCCTTCAGTAGCCATATTTTCTATCTTCAACCCTCTTGGCTACCTACCATTTGTTGCATACCTTGCCACAGTCTTCACAGAGCATCAATACTTGGTCTCCTCCTTAACCTTTAGTCTATAGGAGAACTTCATCTTCTGATACCATTTGGTGTCATCAGGTTATATCTATTCACCTTCTCACCTTTGCCTACAATCTATAGACACAATTTAGCTCTTGATACTACTTGATGTAGTCAGACAGTATTCATCTCCTTTGTTTACTATCTGCAAACAAAAATTATGATTTGATATCACTTGATGCAGACCCCCCTTCTCCCCTCAGGGTTGCGTGACCTCTCGGTCTAGGATCGTTCACATCAAGGAGTCAGATCAACTCTTCGAGCCTTTATTAGACCCCAATCAATCTACACAGGCCCCCTTTTCTCCTAAGGCATAGTTCTTATTAAACCCACAAACCCTTTCTCTAGTGCTCTCAACACTTTTCAATTCACGGGTGCTAGCCCCTTCTGTTAGGCCCCTCCCTGCGTGTGACCTCGGGCTGTGACTTTACATAAACATGCGATTGCAGAGTGATCGAAAGTGGTTTGAGACCACACCACTTTTCTCCCTGCAATCCACATCCATCTGCCACGTATTCCCTTTTCAATACCGTGGTTTTCGATTGTGTCCCTCTCTCAGATTTTTAGTGTCCAAGTGCTTCTTGACCTTGCAATCAAGCGTGACTATTGATCTTGCAATCTTAGGTGGGGCCTCTTGATCAATGGTTTAGATCTTCTTTCTTTAAATCAACACCTCAGATCTACCCCTTTTAGGTCAACGATCGTGATTTGCTTCGCGATTCGGATTTCAGATTTTTCAACTCTCAAACCTTACCTTCTCTGCAGTGACAGACCCCCTGCCATGTATCCTCCTCGAATCGATGGATCTAACTGTTTCAGGATTTCGAACTTCGGAAATATTAAATCTCAAATTTCACCTTACCCTAATGGATTTTATATGAAGCTCGCAATCCACTGATGCGTGTCCCCCAAAGATCGATGACTATGATTCTTTCACGTCTTCGGGCTTCAGAAATCTCAACTCTCAACTTTATCTTTATTTCGAAGTGCACTGATTGCTGCCACATGTCCCTCTGGATCTAACGGTCCAGATTCAATTTGGACTTTGGGTTTTAGAAATATCAAATCTCAACTGAAACACACAAGATTTTGTCCGAAGCTTGTGATCTGTCGACATGTGTCCCTCTAGAACTGACGGTTCAGATTCACTTCGAACTTCGGGTTTTTGGAGTTTCAACTCTCAACTGAAACTCTCGAGTGAAATTTTCCCGAAGTCTCTGATCTGTTGACACGTATTTTCTAGCGACCGACGGTCAGGATCTTCTTCAACTATTTCACCTCCTCCTTGTCCACAAACTTCCAAAGTTGTGGATCTTGCACCACCTGTCTCCCTTGATGATGGATGATCCCAAATCACTTCGATACTTCGAGACTTTGGTAATTCAATCCTCCTGGGCTCACAAAGGTTAAAGCCCGTGCATTTTACCTTAGATCAGACAATTGTCAATCCTTTACACTCAGATCCTATGACTGGGATCTGTTCTTCTACTATGCACTCTCCTTTGCTCCCTTGGATGTTGATCTAATGGTCCAATCTTCTTTCCAACAACATATCCAATGGATGTTGTCGCTCATCCTCTTGAGATTTTTCATTCTCCCAGACTTAGGAAATTGTCTAAGTGTTCAAAGATTTTGGTCTTTGAATCTTCTCCTACGAAACTGGGTTAAAGGGTCTCGACTTCGCTTTTCCTCCTGAGCTTTGACAATGAAAATTTTCCTCGACTCTGGTGCACACTTGCACTCTGTGTGCAAGGTCACACTACTCCTCTCGAGCTTCTGAATCTTGGAATAAGTTCACTTCTGCACGCATTCCTTGCGCTCGACTGAGCCTTCATACAACTTCATATTTTCAACACTTTGTCTAAGCGTTGGCCTGATGCACTCATTGCAAAGATATTCCTCTTGAATCTTGAACTCTTTTAGTTTCAATGATGCACTCCTTGTGTTCACTCAATGCACATGAGTATATCTTTCCTACAGAGCATTCAGTAACTCTGTGAGTATGTTTCTCTGATACTCTTCTCCTTGAACTTCAAAAAAGAGTTCTCTTTGTGCACACTTGCACCTGATCGATGCTTACTTGGCAGAGCTCTACAAATTTCTCAGTGAATCTATTTATCTTTGATCCCATTGCACAGAGTCTCCTCTAAGGTATTCAACAACTAGAGGCTTCCCCTGAGTTGTTGTTACTCTTGTGTGCCCTCCTGACACGTTCTTTTCTAACTCCACAAATTTCCGATGCACACTCCTTGCGTTGGCTAAAAAAATTCCAATGTTCTTTTGTGTACTCCTTGCACAGCCTAAAGAACCCAAAATGATATTTCGACTCAACAAATATAGAGGAATATATCTTCCTACTGTAAATTGTAACAAGCCTGTTGTTACGACTATAAGTGACACAACGCAAAAGCAATTTTTTTTTTGTGTGAAGAAGGACAACAAAAACGACAATAGTTAAAGAGAGCAACTTGACGATGAACACACCGCATGCAGATCAGGCAACCGAAAAAAATGACTCAAACACTAGCACATTAGGAAACTGGATGAAACATGCGATAATTAATAGGTAGATAAAAATGACTACCCACCCGACACCAGCAAGAAAATGCTGACAATATAAAGGATGACATCAACAACACAACACATCGACTTCAACGACCAGGAACTAGAAACCTCTACGTCACAAAAAACCCAATTCCTTAAGGCATTACAAAACCAAGTACCAACAACATTTACAGAAAACAAACGCCCTCATAGAGAAGCACAGACTCCGGCAAGGTTATCATTTGCCTCTATCCATCAGGGCACGCAATGATTCCCTCATTAGAAATCATGTCGTCACAAAGTGATAGGCATGATAGTAACCCTGACGCAACATAACATATCAATAACCCAAGAAATATTCAACATGCTAGGAGATCGAATTAACTGACAAAATGCATGAAGACTATACCCACACACCCAAGAAACAAGTCGACAGGACACAAGATGACATCATTCAAATTAAATTGCACAAGCTATTAAACGACTTCGCCAACAAACCATAATCCATTATTTGTTAAGCACGATGTCTAAGTGCGAAGGAGTGAACTATTATATATGTTACTATTAACATAAATGTTATCATAACTATGAACTATTATATCCAACAATGATATCGATGACCCATAATAACAATTCAGCCCATTAATATTTGTCGTCTATACAAATAAGAGCTAATAATGATATTAACACTAATGATATTTAATAATGATATTGTTGTCTATATTATTACTGTCTAAATACACAGTATTGATGTCTAATATATCATTATTATTGTTGTCTATCTTAACAAGTCTTTGGATAATTCCTTTGATAAACTATTAATAATTATAAAGATATCGCGGGATGAATGGCCATAACTAATCGATAAATAATATCGTTGTGTAGTAACAATTTGTTGTCACAAAATTTAAAATGCTATCCTTGATGGTGCAATCCATTACTCAAGGATTAAACATATTTTAACAATTAAATCTCCTCTAGACTTAATCATTACCCGACTTGAACGATATTTTCACCTCCATATTATATCGCTGGGTAATAAAAATGTGAAATAAAAATTTGTTGTCTATAAAACAATTTACTGTCTATTAAATATAAAAAATTGTTGTCTACATTGTCTAGTATCATTCTTGGATGAGAACGCAGTCTAAACATTAGGAATAAAATGCAGTCACATATAAACGTTGTCACATAAGGATCACTATCACATAAGAAGTAAAACACTATTACATGTGGAAGTAAAACACTGTCACATGTGGAAGTAAAACAATGTCCTAACCAAGTACCATTTATCGTTGTGTAAACATTATCGACATCGCTGAGTAAATATTACTAACATCGCTGAGCAGTTATATCGCCGTTGAATTATATTTCAAGGGGGGATATTAAACTCAAATTACAATAATTGCTATCATAATTCTCTATATGAGTTCTCTATCAAAAATCAATTGGCTACCATGGAATCACTATATAATTTGCCTTCCTAAAATGAAATTCGCTGATATTAACACAGTCACACCCTATCACGAGATACCTACACATTAACACATGGTAATTCATTGGTAATACATGGTTCATCAATGCAGGTACAACGACCATGGAAACTCTGCTAGATTCGTGGTTCATTAAATATGGTAAAATTGCGTCAATAGACATTTAATTCATAGAGTAATAAATGGTATTGCTAGCATAAAAAGGGATGAAATCGCAGAGAAAAAATAACTGAAGATGATGTCATTTATACACCTAGAATCACAGAGCCAACATCAAGATAATGTTGTCATAACTAAAAATGAAATCACAGAGGTGAATTTCCAGAATATTTGTGCA
>ML814475.1:24724-36115 GCA_009831015.1 Picea engelmannii | reverse complement strand
AGTGCCTAATCCATGCGATTTAAATACTTGGATTTTCTATGGATGATGTCATTTTTGTATCTGTATTCAAGGTTAACATGTACAACCCTCTAATTCATAGATGTATGGCTATTTTATCCTTCCATGAAAAATAATTGTAAGGTTTAAGAATGAATTCTTTTTGGAAATCCATCTTTCCGCTGTCTTCAATCTTTTGTACCTACAAAAAATTTTGGTGTCACTTTTTCTTAGCAGTATGTCATCTTTGATACAATGTAAATGTGTTGAACATGCAAAAAATAGATCTATATAAACAATAATACACACATTTGAAAAGATAATTGGAGAAATAAGAAGAAGGAGAGAAAGAATGAAAGAATTCTCATTAACCGTTCTGAATAATGAATAATTTACACATGATATACTTTGTATAACTCAATGAGTGCACATTGGAGGAGAACCAATGCACCATAGTGGTGGTCTTGATCTGGACACACACCAGTAGTTACAAGAGTTAACTTCCACCTATTCTAGTCTCTCAGGCAGTTACGGGAGTGAACTGCCACCTATTCTAGTCTCTCAGACAGTTACGAGAGTGAACTGCCACCTAGTTGAGTTAACTAGTCAACTAGTCCTCAGTTAACTGACTGAAAAAATCATAGTGAGGAGTTAAATCATGGAATCAAGGGTAATGCACCAATCTGTTGATGATACCAAGGCAAGGTCGAATTATCATGGTGATGATCCCCATGTTGCATAGTGACAAAACCAATGCAACATCTAAACTCAACTCAATTAGTCAAACTGAAGTGTCAACTGAAAGAGAATATTATCCAGGTGGAATATTGTCCCCTAAAATATAGGAGACTAGATAATGACTAATAAACAAGGAAAAACCTTAGGAAAAAGAAATCCTAGGTGTGTGTGAAGTAACTCCAACACTGGATTTCTTCTAGGCATTGTTCTAAGATTCTTTGCGCCTGAAAGATGTTTCCAAATATGTTCTTATTCTAGTCTCAAAGTTGCATATTGAAATTATTCAGCCTTTTTTTGGAATATGTACATTCATGAACCATGTGAGATATCTTCATTCTCCCACCAAGTTTGGGAGAGCTCCGGGAAGTCAGGATGGATTAGCCAAAAATTTTCAAATTGGAAAGGCTTGTATTTAGGTGTAGCTATTGTATCAATCCACAAATGTATTGGTCAATGATTGGAGCCTGGATTTGGGAGGATGTTTGCATCTATCGAGGGTCTCTCGAGCATCAAGGTTTCTAAAACTAGAAATCGATCCAGTTTGCAAGCGATTTGTTGGGAACCAAATCGTTTGTTGGACCAGGTGAAGGTGCCATTCCTAGTTTCTATATCAATTAGATTGAGATGATATATAAGGTCCTAGAACTTACCACTATCTTGATCAAGCCATTGTGTACCTCCTCTCTTTTCTTCTAGTGTGAGGATGATGTTAAAGTCTCCTCCTATAATCCAATGCTATTGTTCTATTAATCCACAAATAAAGGAGAGACTGTGTAGAAATATGTCTTTTTTCTTATTATTTTTGGGTCCATAAGCATTTGTGAGGACCCCCTCCTTGCTGGATCCAATTGCATGATAGTGTGAAAATATTGTGCTTGCTATGGAGAATGGTTGATCAATGATTACCGTGTCTAGGTTCCAGAGGATTTCCAATCCTCCTGCTACACCTTTGGAATCATTGTAGATGAACAGAAAGTTCTGCCAACATCTTCTAAAGACTTCTTTTTCTGCTTCACCTACACATTTCATTTCCTTTAGAAAAATAATGTTCGGATCCTCTATCATTATACTGTTATGAAGAGTCCTTTGTTTGGATCTTCCATTTAGACCTCTTACATTCCATTTGATGATCTTGATCATGAGGAGTTTGGTGGGGGCGAGAAGAATCCCTCGGTTAGGTGCTAGATCTGTATCGAGTTAATCATGAAGTGGCCTACCTCTTTGATTAGTTGTTGGGCCGATTTGCATCCCCATATCTTGTTAGAAATTTCAGATCCCAGCCAGTTTCAGTCTCATTGATTTTTCTGCCAAAGTTAAATGTCGAAACTCCAATTTCAACACTGTTTCAGCATATGTCTCAGTACTGTTTCAGCATATACTCAACACTGTTTTAGCATATACTCAGTGGTGTTTCAACATATGAAACAACGATGTTTCAACATATACTCAACACTGTTTCAACATATACTTAGTGGTGTTTCAGCATATGAAACAACGATGTTTCAGCATATACTCAGCACTGTTTCATCATGTACTCAACACTGTTTCAGCATATACTCATCACTGTTTCAGCATATACTCAACATTGTTTCAGCATATACTCAACACTGTTTCAACATATGTCACAGCGGTGTTTCGGCATATGTTACAGCGGTGTTTCAGCAAATAAAAACTTAACATAAAATAAACTTCAGAACTGAAACATGAGGATTCTGAACATCATTTTCAACACAGAAATAAAATATCAACAATATGCAAAACTCAGAAAATATAGACACAAAGATTTTCGGTCTAACTTCGACCCTGGAAAAACCCACAAGGGGAAAACCAGTGAGAGAGGGATTTTTATTATTTATGATCTTCTAAGAAATTTCTTTTACAGCATATTCATCTTCAGAAATTTACACAAACGTATCTGGACTTTCTTTCACAAAAATCCTTTTGAACAGTCCTGGAAAATGTTCCTAGATTTCTGTCCCAGAAATCCATACAACTGTACGGCTGTCCCAACAATTAATGTTGTACTTACTGTCTCAAAATTTGTGCCAAAACTCTGCTAAGACTGTATGGAAAACCCAGCATGAAAAAATCCTTGTAAACCGTGTTGTACGGCCCCTAAGATTTGTGCCAAACTATACAGACTATATGGAAATACACTCAGAAATATATTACAGCAGTTACCTCAATTTCTGTGCCAACAAATGTTGTATGGCAGCCTTGGAATGCATGCCAATACTCTTAGAAATTCCAGTTGTTGTCCTCCTCAATTTCTATGCACATTACATGCTGTACGACCTCCACAAATCCATACGGTATGGCCTGTTCTTCCTTGCTGTCTGAAATCCGTACTTCTCTTTGCCTTGGGATGTGTGCTCTCCTTCAGCAAATGTTGTCTCTTTTCTCAGCTCGACCTCTCTCTTTCTCTTTGGCATCTCATCAAAGATCTGACCTTGGCATCTCACCAAAGGTCCCTTCTCTTGGCATCTCACCAAGAGTCTCTTCTCCTGGCATCTCACCAAGAGTCTCTTGATCTTGGCATCTCACCAAAGATTCGACCTTGGCATCTCACCAAAGGTCCCTTCTCTTGCTCTCTCTTGTTCTCTCAACAATAATGCTCGAACTACCCAAGAATGGGTGCACCCACTTGCCCTAATCAACCTCATGAGGGAAGGTGAGGAGTCTTCTAATCTAACGGCTGATATTAGATTAGATGGGTGGCTAAGATTTGGTGTCTCTTCACTCACCCTCACTTTAATCATAAAGTCACCTTTTAATTTGCATCTCACAAATTAAATGACTAGGACCCACATTCGACACTTTCTCCCCCTTAGGCGCCTAGGGAAGAGAAACACTTTCCTTGGTACATTATTTTAATTAAAAATTTAACACTCCCTCATACCGAGGTAAGTGTTACTCAGCACTCCAAGCTTGTCCCTGAAAAATACAAACTTGCCCCTGTTCAATGACTTCTTCAGTCTACACACATGAGACTCTCAGGCTTCTTCCCAGAGAAAGCCTCCTCAGGAGTCATGCTCCCCATAGACCTGTGAGGACTCCTGTTCTACAGATAAGCTGCAATGTAGCATGCCTCAGCCCATAGAAATAGTGGCAGCCCCTGATCATGTAACAAGGCTCTCGTAGCCCCAACAATGGCCCTGTTCTTCCTCTCAACAACCTCATTCTCCTGCGGGTTGTAAGGAACAGTCAACTCCCTCCTGATGCCCTCTCCTGCACAAAAATCCATAAACTCCTTGGAGGTATACTCATCCCCATTGTCCCATCTCAGGACTCTGATTTTCTTCCTTGTCTGGTTCTCCACAAGAGCTTTGAACTCTTGAAACCGACTGAAGACATGTCCTTTGGTATTCATGAAGAAAACTCTGGACTTCTGAGAGAAGTCATCAATGAATACAACATAGTATAGGGATCCAGTCAATGATGTTGAAGACATCGGTCCACATACATCTGAATGTATAAGATCAAGTATCCTTGTTGCTCTACTGTCACTGCTCGGAAAAGCAGTCTTGGTGTACTTTCCCAAGATACACCCCTTGCACAACTCATGGTGCTCTGAACTGAAATATGGAACTCCCGTCACCAACTCCCTCAGAACTTGCAAAGCCCCATGGTGCAAGTGTGCCATCCTTCTATTCCATATCTCACATAGCTCACTGCTGCTGCTGGTAGAATTAATCAATGCTCGTACTGGCTGGAACAAGAACTTATACAACCTCACATGTCTAGTACCAATCATTTTGGTTGAAGTGATGCTAGACCCTATGGGGAAAAGAAGCACCTTCCCATCACAGAACAAGACCTCATATCCCTTCTCCTCAATAGTAGAAACTAACACAAAGTTCTTCTTCAAGCCCGGAACATAAAGAACCTCTGTCAAAATCATGGGAGGCAAAGACTCCCTCCGAAATGATATGGTCCCACAACCAACCACCTTGACCTCACGGTCATCTCCAAGCACTACCTCTGCATCTCCACACTATGTAAGATCCGTCAAGTTCTCATGAACTGTTGTGATATGGTGAGAGGTAGCACTTTCAATATACCAAGTATCGGGAGTAGTGGTCCTCGAGGAAAGACACGCAATCAAGGAAAATTCCATGTCAAACTTGGTAGAAATCTCTTCCACCTCTGCTGAAGCTGTTGTTTGTCTCGACCTTGGAATCTCACCAAAGGTCTGACCTTGGCATCTCACCAAAGGTCCCTTCTCTTGACATCTCACCAAGAGTCTCTTGATCTTGGCATCTCACCAAAGATCCTCTCCTTGGTCTCTCACCAAGTGACTTCCTCTTGAAGTGACTATTGTCTCAACTTTCTGTCTGCTGAAATTTCTGCCTCTCTTCAACCTTGCTCTGATACCATGTTAGAATTTTTTAGATCCCCAACCCCATTTCAGTCTCACTAATTTTTCTGCCAAAGTTAAATGCCGAGACTCCAATTTCAGCACTGTTTCAACATATGTTTCAGTACTGTTTCAACATATACTCAAAATTGTTTTAGCATATACTCAGTGGTGTTTCAACATATGAAACAACGGTGTTTCATCATATACTCAGCACTGTTTCAGCATATACTCAGCATTGTTTCAGCATATACTCAGTGGTATTTCAGCATATGAAACAATGATGTTTCAGCATATACTCAGCACTGTTTCAGCATGTACTCAACATTGTTTCAACATATACTCAGCACCGTTTCAGCATATACTCAACACTGTTTCAGCATATACTCAACACTGTTTCAGCATATGTCACAACAATGTTTCAACATATGTTACAGCGGTGTTTCAACATATAAAAACTTAACAAAAAATAAACTTCAGAACTGAAACATGAGGATTCTGAACATCATTTTCAACGCAGAAATAAAATATCAGTAATATGCAAAACTTAGAAAATATAGACACAAAGATTTTCGGTCTAACTTCTACCCTGGAAAAACCCACAAGGGGAAAACCAGTGAGAGAGGGATTTTTATTATTTATGAGCTTTTAAGAAATTTCTTTTACAGCATATTCATCTTCAGAAATTTACACAAACTTATCTGGACTTTCTTTCACAAAAATCCTTTTGAACAGTCCTAGAAAATGTTCCTAGATTTCTGTCCCAGAAATCCATACAACTGTACGACTATCCCAACAATTAATGTTGTACAGACTGTCTCAAAATTTGTGCCAAAACTCTGCTAAGACTGTATGGAAAACCCAGCATGAACAACTCCTTGTAAACTGTGTTGTACGGCCCCCAAGATTCGTGCCAAACTATATAGACTGTACGGAAATACACTCAGAAATATATTACAGCAGTTACCTCAATTTCTGTGCCAACAAATGTTGTATGGCAGCCTTGGAATGCATGCCAATACTCTCAGAAATTGTAGCTGCTGTCCTCCTCAATTTCTGTGCACATTACATGCTGTACAACCTCCACAAATCCATACGGTATGGCCTATTCTTCCTTGTTGTCTGAAATCCGTACTTCTCTTTGCCTTGGGATGTGTGCTCTCCTTCAGCAAATGTTGTCTCTTTTCTCAGCTCGACCTCTCTCTTTCTCTCTGGCATCTCATCAAAGATMTGACCTTGGCATCTCACCAAAGGTCCCTTCTCTTGGCATCTCACCAAGAGTCTCTTCTCCTGGCATCTCACCAAGAGTCTCTTGATCTTGGCATCTCACCAAAGATCTGACCTTGGCATCTCACCAAAGGTCCCTTCTCTTGCTCTCTCTTGTTATCTCAACAAGAATGCTCGAACTACCTAAGAATGAGTGCACCCACTTTCCCTAATCAACCTCATGAGGGAAGGTGAGGAGTTTTCTAATCTAACAGCTGATATTAGATTAGATGGGTGGCTGAGATTTGGTGTCTCTTCACTCACCCTCACTTTAATCATAAAATCACCTTTTAATTTTCATCTCACAAATTAAATGACTAGGTAACACATTCGGCACTTTCTCCCCCTTAGGCGCCTAGGGAAGAGAAACACTTGCCTTGGTACATTATTTTAATTAAAAATTTAACATATCTTACTTTATTTAGGTGTTCACCTAGGATCTAAGCTTATGCCTAATATGGAGGTTTCCCCTGCTATGGAATCTATGAAGACTTTGTGGGATTTTCTTAGTCTTGACCAAGATAGATTGTAATTCCTTCTTGTTGAAAGAATCCTCTAGCTTTTCCAAGTCTACGTCAACGAGGTCTTGTTCATCTATCTACATAACTGAGTCCCCCTCTCCCTCTAGGACCTTGTCTACATCCTCCAGGGTAGAGGAGCAAGGGGTGGTGATTTTATCTAAGACTAGGTCGGGAGATGTTTTGGCTTTTCCTTTGTCATTGCATTGATGGCATGGTTTGTGGGGAATATCCACCTCCTCTGCATTTGGTAGATGATTTAATGCATTAAAAGAGTTACTTGTGGGAATCTTCTTATCTGTCCCCTGACTGGGTTTCTTTGGAGGTTGTTTCCTGCCGCTAGTGACTTGCATGAAGCCATCTTTTGATTTTTCTTCCATTGGTGGTCACGTCGGGGAATTGAGGGGGCAGTCTCAGAAGAGATGTCCATGCTCGTGACATTTTCGACAGTGGAAGGGTCTATGTTTTTATTCTATGGTTTGGATCTAGTTTTCATCCTGCTATTCCATGGTGAATGAGCGAGGCAAGGCCTTGGAGATGTTCATATATACACATATCCCGGCATAAGAGGTATATCTCCTCTATTTTGTTGCCTCTGAGGATTTCACATATCTTCCTAGGGTATTTCCTATGCCCATTAGGATTTCTTCAAGACAAAACTCTTGCATAAGGGAGTAGAGGCAGATCCAGACTGGTGCAAAAGAGAAATCCTTTTTTTGGGGGCTGAAGCGATCTATCCAAAACCAAAGATATAGCCATGTAGAATTGAAAATATTTGGGCCATTTTGAAAGACCCGGTCCTTGTTTTCAGATTGTAAAAAATGATCGTGAGTTGGAAACCATATTCCCCTTTTGGGTTCCACCAAGTTTTAATCCATCACACTAGATCTCTTTTAGAGGGCCATAACCCTAAAAAATTTCTAATTAGGGAATTGTATTTCATGAACTAAGTGTGTTCCTAAACTCTTGTGGAATTTATCACGTATCTTGGTGCTTTAGTTTCTTGAGGGATGCATTTCCCTAGTTCCCAAGTGCGAATTTCCTTTGGATGAGACTTTTTTGCTTCCACCTCCATATCCTTCCCAGAACTTTGTTCATCCTGCTAGATTTTCCCATGAAGATGAGGCGGTGGCTGAAATGGTGGCCTTCTGTCCCTGGCTCCTTCCTTCTCATTCGCGGCTACATTTCTATATGAGGGGGTTTTCATCCACCCCTTTGGATCCATGCTACTTGATCAGTTGTGTTGTTGTTTTTGAAACCTGTGCCTGTGATTGAAGAGAACGCCTCACTATTGCAGGGATAGGTGTGCACTATCATGCTAACCTTAGATTTCTTTAGTTCTATCAAATTATTTTTATGTGTAGGGGATGTTCGCCCCAACCTATACTATTAGTTTGGCAATTGATGCATCTTTTGTTTTGATTGCAACTGGTGTACTAAAGAATACTGCAACAATTGTCTTAGAGCTTGAGTGCAACAACACTAAACCAGAAAAAGGTGCCTTGGCATACTAAGTTAAGGACTATTTCATAGGATATCTGGAAGTATTAAGGTAACTGGTTCCCACAACGTGTGTGGTGGTATTGGCTCAACTTGTAAAATTACCTTTGAGAGATCCATAATGCTGCCAGCATTTGCAATTTCATTTGGGAACATATAGATGCACTTTTATCTACCTTGATTGCTTTCTCTCATAAACTCTAAATACCAACATTTTCAAGATGAACGAGTACAACAATAGCTGATTGTGTCAAAATATCTTGCTAAAGACACTCTTCAACAAGAAGATTTGAAAGCAATTAAGCCCCAAACTATTGTAATATTTGAGAAGGCGATGCAAGAAATAAAATAAATGGCTCAATGGCTTGGTTAGGTGTGAGTAAGCATTGTTGGGGTTTCTTCAATATATTTACAATTTTTTGTAATAAATAATGTTGTCATCCCCATGCACTCAACTTTGGACAAGTCAATGCTAACAAAAGAGGCTCCACCGGTGTAGTAGAAACTATACATTTTGTAATTTTGTTTGTCTTTGTCAAGATCTAGAATAGCTATGCAATAAAAGCACAAAGAGAATTAGGGATAACAGGGAAAATTTCCAAAGCACAATCATTTATTCTAGCTTGAGTCTTGACAAATTCAAGATTCTAAAGGGGGAAACACTTCTATAACTTGATAAGAGCACTCACTGCAACCTCAAGTAATGGATAAATTATACCAGCTACTAATAGAGAAAGAGGAACCGTGGCATTGTAAGTATCAATAAGATTTATTTGTTTCTCATATCCAATACCTTGCAAAGGGCACACACACCTACCTCTTGACTGTGACAAAATCCATGTCAAGAAGTTTGACAAGATGTTTTATATAAGTAGAGTTTGCAAATGAAATTCAAACTTCAAGGTTCTTTAATAAAACATAGAAAATATGTGATATGCTTTCCTTTAGTTGCAAAGAACATGGATTTTCCAAAACTCTATGCAAGCCTTCTATAAGATCACCTTCAATATTTGCAATGGAAATTACATCAAGAATATTTTCAAATGATAACTTGGTAAGTGCATTAATTACAACTTTTTTCTTTTTCTTAGATTCTAAATGCAAAATTTTCACTAATGATTTAGTGTATTTCTTTAAAGCATCACCGTTTTGAATCTTTTCAACATAACAAAGTACTTTGTGATCCCTATGCGATGGTTAACAACAACCATTGCATCTTCATGGTGACAAAGATTGCAGTTATAAAAAAGGACCTGCAGTAAACCTGCACCAACTTCTATCAAATCTTAAGGACCTATTGATAAATATTTGGTTATGGATTCCAAAACTCATGCCTCTACCATCGCCGGTTTATTTTCTTCACTATTGTTTGCAATCCTGGTAATAATGCTAAGTGCAAGTTCATGTACACTTGTTCGATCTGGTGGCATAAGATTTAGAAATTCCACCAAATGAAGGTATCGATCTATAAGAAGTTGTGCCCACTCATATTTCATCAAACTAAAAAATTTGTTCTAGAACTCCTTGATATGTGTTATTGATGAAAGAACCCTTTTGAAAATATGGAAATATTGAACATCTCAAAGCCCAGTATACCAAGGAGGACTAGATCCTCAACCACTCCTAAATTTGCAATTACAATAAGTGTTCCCTCGTTTTCATTCCAAAAAAGACTACCTAATCACTGTGTAGAGAAATACTTGTTGATAGATTCCTTCAACCTTAGTAGAAGATCAAAAGATGCTATTATATGCATTGTAGCATCAACCTCAACGAAATTTCAGCCTAAATGAAATTTCAGCCTCAATTGTTTCTATCTCAGCCAAGTGTTTCATTCCTAAACTCTTGGGCCCCCTCCTATACCAATGTCCATCCAGATGATCACTTCCTTCTTTGAGGCGCTCCCTTATGCTAGGGATAATGAGAGATACATTGATAGTAGAGGTACTTTAGCTTCCATATTTTTTATGCCTTCGGGGGCTATTACTGCATCCCAGAGACTCCAATGATGATGCTATTCTATCTCCCACACCAATGGTCAGACGAGGTCACCCAGGACATGATGATGGCTAGCCTCTTCTAAGAAGCAACACAATATGCATACCATATCCTCTTCCAAGTCCTATTCTAGATAGGTTTCTATCTAGAGTTTCCTCCATTTGGCTTTGAATGTTAGGGGAGCTAGCCATAGTGGGCCTTCCATGTTCATGCTATTTGTATCCTTCATCTTGGTTTCTTTCTCCTTGCCTCCTTGATTTTAATTTCATTATTAGTATGGATCGGATTTTCATTATCAATACAGGTCTCCACATCTTATCTTAAGCTTAGATCAATACTTTACTTTATTTTTTGCATCCTACTTTCTTCAGGAGTTGTTTTTGTGCAACCACTTTGTATTGATACTATTGTACTCAATAGTACCATTGACCAAATTTTGTGGTTATTCGTTGGACATAAATAAGATTATCTTATCTTATCTCCGACAAATAATCCCATAGTGTCTCAAAAGTGGATAACTTCTGAGTACAAATACATTGAACAAGGTGATGCCACGATTGACCAAAGCCATTCAGAATGATCTGAACTAGCTCACTCCCATCAAAGTCTTCTTCAATGGTAGTGAGCTGATATCTCAACTTTGTGATCTTCATTAGATAACTCTTTTATAGTATTGGTCTTCCTCATGTGAATACCGGTGAGCTTGTTCTTCAGAGGAATTTTACAAGACATATTGACACTTTGGTACAACATTACAAGGGCATCAAACATCTCCTTCATTGTGTTCTTCTTTGTGATGTGAGGGATCAAGTGAGCTCTCAACGAATATTGGATGATTCACTTCACCTTTGTTGATTTATTAGTATGTCCTACCAAGTCCTTGGGATCAATGGGAGGTGCGACCTCCATATCCACAAGATACCACAATTGAACTTCTTCCAAGAAACTCTACAACTTGCACTTCAATGATACGAAGCAGGGTATTTTTTAAGGATTCAAATATTATACCTATGTATA
>ML814474.1:148207-175283 GCA_009831015.1 Picea engelmannii | reverse complement strand
AAGAAGCATCTAGAGGAAGATCCTTCTAGAAGCGGAAGCTTCTATTAGGTCTTCTTACATCCGCCTTATTTTATTTTATTGAAAGGTCTTATTAATATTGACCTTTATTACATCCGAATACATTGATCTACCTATGTGCGGGTGGTGATGGAAGCTGTTGTTGCTGACAGGACAAATCTGGTGAAGAAGAAGAAAGATGGGCCCTCCAGGGCCATTCTCAGGTCAATCCTGATCTCGGTACTCCATGTCTAGGACCTGTGGGCCTCGAGACATGATCTCCTAGTTATCCCTAGATATTTGGGATAACATCTGGCTCCAACTCAGGAACATGTGCTAACTGTAGAGCGCATGAGAACCTCAACAATCTCTGGCATAAACCTGTAGACCTGCTCACACTTGACAAGAAAGCATCAGCAACAAAAGGTGGGGTGGTATTGCCACCCCGCAAAATAATATATGCATACATATGAGATAAAACAATCAAGATGCATACATAAGGGAAACAAACAATAAATTCATACGGTATAATACACGGAAGTGCCTACCTACTCATACTTACCCGTATAATCATGTCCCACCACCCTGGTGGGGTTTGAGGAGGCGTCCGCTGATGGGTAATGGGTGCCTTCTTCCTTCTAAGGTGGAGAAATAATAAGAGTTATCTACTGATTCCATTCCGACCTTGAAGGGTCCGAGCCATGATTGTATACTTCCCTTTACATTAGTAGGCTCTCCTTTCTGAATAACCCACATCCATACTAACTCTCCCTCCTTGTATTTTCGGATCTTGCGTTTTTCAGTTCCTTGAAGAACCCTGGTGTATCGCACCGAGGGAGGTGGGTGGGCTTCTGGAGTAAAGGTTTCTTGTTGGGACGGATGTATCTGCACATCGTCTTCATTCTTTGGCCTTTTCAGTATTTTGATTGTCCCTACTTCTTTACTTTGAAATTGGTCTAGAAGTTGTTGATATTCTTCTTTCTTGGGCCACTCAATCTGGTCAAAGTCTTCTTCCGTAGTAAAGGGCATATCTTCCGGAGAGTATTCTTGAAGAGTTTGTATCACATCTTTTTACGGTTCATTCTCAACAGGGGAAACATCATGTACATGAGTTCCAGTTAGTGGTACGTTGAGTAATCGCCCAGTTGTCCCATCCTTCAAAGGTAATCGCAGAAAAGTGAGATCCATCTCAAGGGACCTGCCTATCATTGCACCAAACTTTCTAGACAAAAGCATTCCCCACACATCCAGGACATCAACAACTATAATATCTATTGGGGCTGTCTTCTCGGGGAACTCCTTCAGTTGTACTTCGATATTTTCAATTACACCATGTGTGGGTATAGCTTTGGATTCAAATCCACACACGTTTCTGTAAGGCCTGGTTACCTTTAGGTCCATCTGTTGCATGACTTTGAGAGACATCATGTTTCCACCAGCACCTGTATCTAGCATGCAGTTGTTGAGATATTTATTGTTCATTGCAAGAGTCATGAAGAAAGGAGGATTTTCACCATAGTGGATTCTGAAATGATTTGCTTGTAACATAATTGGGGGGTCCACAGGCTCAGTCGTTCCTGAAAAGAAGTTGTTGAAGCGTTCTTTAATGGAAGGGATCTTAATGGTTTCTTTTAGAGGAACATTCACATGCATTTTTTACAACGCTCCTTCAAGGTCAAAATCAAGGGTAATCTTGTCGACTTTGTGATTTTTAGGAGGAGGAGGTTTAGAAGATTTTGACTGATCACTTCTAGATTGGCTTGGGTTCCTTCTTCGATGCACTTGGACTTCCTGCTTCTTTAGCTTCTCTCGTGATTCTTGATCCAAGTTGTTGATTATTGCTAATCTTGCTGCTCGAGTTGCTTCCTTCAGGGCTTGTTGATGTTCTGCATCAGTGATGTTTATATGAGGGCAATCTGAGAAGTAATCAAAGTTGTTGACTTGTTGTTGGCTGGCATTATATGGACACTCATTCTCCCAATGTGCTTCACTGCACTCCAGACACCAGGGATTTTCATCCACATCATTTGCAGAGGCCAAAGTATTTGGGACTTCATTTTCATTCTTCGGTTTGTAATTCTGATTTCCCTTTTGGAATGGCCCTTTGAAAGGAGGTTTGGGCGCCTGGGTCTGGGACTTCTCAAGTCTCACGATTCGGTTCATCATCTTGTCTTGATTCTTCATGATGCTATCTACTAAATCTTGTAGATTACTGATACTCGTGCACAGATCCGAAGCAGGCTCAGCATTGTGGAATGTTTTCTGCTTGATATCTATTTTCCCCCTAGGGTTGGCAAAAGGCTCAATCTTGGACGAAAGAAGATTTCCTTCAATATTTGTTGCAATTTCTTGGGCTTCTTGAATGGATTGAGGGCCTTTGTCTCTGAGGAGATACCCTAACTGTCCATTGAAAGATCTAGTATAAATGTGAACGAGATAATCATCTTTCGGATGATGGCTTGGGGGAATTCGCTGGAGTAAAGCTTCAAATCTGGTATGAAACTCCCGAATGGATTCATTTTCACGTCTGGCAATGCCATATAGTCGGGTGAGCAAAATGTTTGGGTCTTCCTTGATGCTCCACCTTCTGAGGAAGAGTTATTCAAGTCTATCCATGGTCTTAATGATTCCATCAGGTAGGCCAAGATACCAACGTCTTGCAGCATCATAAAGGGTAGCAGAGAAGAATTTCATGACCAAGTATTCAGTGTCATCAACAATGGGGTGAAGCTGAAAAAATCCCTAGAAGCTACTCATGTGTTCTTCGACAGTAGTAGCATCAATGCCGGTAAACTTAGGCAACCACTTTTCATACTTAGGTGGCATTTATCTAGGGTAACCAGGTATGGCTGACATGTCTAAAGGATTGAACAAGGTAGATGACCATTGTCTCTGATTGTTGACTGGGTTTGTAGTACCGATCTGAGAAGTATACATGTTTAAAGGAAGTCTCTTTCCAAAAAGTGACTTGACAACAGGTGAATTAGCTAGAGGCTTCCTTTTGAAAGCTAGAAGAGGGTTATTGAACCTCCTTTTGGTTTGTGGAGTCGCCAGATAGTTTCCCTGAAACTATCAAGGAATACGGAAAAAAATGTAGTGGAGTCGGCAGGTAAGCTTGTAAGAAAGGACTTCTGAGGCAAGGCTTAACAAAGGTTTTTCATTGAGGAAGATTGACTCAGTGTTCCCCAGCAACGGCGCCAAAATGTTATCGCTCAATTTGTAGTGTAAGTCAAGTAGCTTTGAAAGGCAAGAGTCAAACTGGTGTAACAGGAGCTTCCCCACCCACTGTCACCTCGATGGGGGGCTCTTTCTATTTAGGGTAGCTAATCCCAAGGGAGACGTCCCTAGTAATCTAGGGTATTGAAAGGAAATGGATTAAGGCTCAAAAGGTTAAAATAGATTTTCCCTTCACAGATTACTGCCAAGAAGATAGTCTAAATGAAGGTATTTCACAGAAAAGGAACCTGTTTACGAGACAAGGCAACAATAAACTAAAATGTGCAATAGTGGTTAGTACTTCATAAATTAATGACTATCAATATCAGGTATGAGCACATATAGCAGTAATTATTGACGAAGTCAATGATTGCAAAAATGACTATGTCTTATAATGTTACTTCTCAATAACACCGGGAATGATTTAGCATTCAATGTGTAAGATCAATCCTTGAATTATCACAACTCATTAAATATCATTAATATGCTCACATACCAAAGTTGCTGCATCACTATACTAAAGGTGACGTCAGCCTAATCCTAGGGTTAGTTTGATAGGCAAAGAGGTGGATGTTTTGCAAATTAGACAATGAAAATAATCAACACTTCAATGTCTATTGTTAGGTGACCTAGCCACAACGTTTTATATCAAGCAAGAGATAAAAGGAGGCATGACGTCATCATCAGATTAGGGTTAGTACGACGCTAGGGTTAGTTAGGGTTTCAAATTTAAGAAGTTTGAAAAGGTTGTTTTAACACAATAGACTCACGTTGGATAATTAGACTAGTGCCTTAGGGTATAATGGAGTCAAGGAGCAAGGCTAAAGTCTCGGGAGAATCCAAATTCAAGGACAAGAGAGTTAGGCTTTCTAGTGCTGCAATGGCAGGGCCACAAAGTCAAAACCCTAAGGGGAGGAGGCTCATTCCAGTGTTGTTTAAGCAAGGCCTCATGCTCCTCCCTCTTTCCTTAAAAATCCTTGGCAAAAACGACTAGCTTTAAAACACAAATCTAGGGATGAAAAGTGTTGCAAAAACAAGGCCTTTCAAACCCTAAAGGTCAAAACCCTAGGTGTAAACTCAGTTAGGCCTAGGACGTCTTCCTTCTTCAATTTATATTTCAAAACTAACTCAGAAAAAGGGGAATAAGTGTAGCAATGGCTAGGCTATATTCTCCTTAATCAATGGCTAAAATAAGTCTTCTATCATGGGGACATGAAGCAAGGACCTACTTGTGTTCTTGCTACCTAGGGTTTCAATGATTAAGCAAAATAATAATAATGTAACCATAAATGTAAGAGATTTAACCTACAGTCATTCAATTAAGAAGTTTTGCATGAGAAATACACTTACAAATCAATGAAGAGCTTATCAAACCCTAGTTGTAAACCTTCCAATGATAGAAAACACCCCAAAAATGCCAAGAATGATTCTCCACAAGTGTAGCACCTCAACTCCAAGAGAAAATACCAAGACAAAAGACTAAAATGATCCTCTCACAAGAGAGTGAGTTGTGTTATATTAAAAATGAGAGGCAACGTCCTCTCTTAATATCATTCAAATGACCTTTAATTAGAAAAATAGGTCATTAAAACAACCGACAAGGCTGACTAACAATAGTTACATTATTTGTCACATTAAATGCTAAAATGTCAGAATTATGAGCTAAAAGGGAGATGTCAGGCCCCTCTGAGGGGGACGTTGGCCCTTTTTGGGCAAGATCGGCATCCAAAAAGCAAAACGTTGGCCCTTCTAGGGCTCTTGCAAGCTGCCACATGTGCCAAATGATCCCAGCACACTGCCACATGCTCCAAAAAATGTCCAGCCTGCCCTGGGTGGTATCCTGTCCATCAAAAACCATCATCTCATCTACAGTGGGTGATCTCCCCTAGGCCGATCTCTGCCAAAGTGTGTTGGTAAGGACGTCCTTCTGTCTTCTTCGTTTAAGGGCTCATCATAAATTTGTCCTGCCTCTGCCATCCCAACAACCATATGATGGACTCTTCAACCCCATGGAGGTCCGAACTAATCATATCCCCATGTGTACCGGTCCACTGGTACCTGTCCGCCGGGTATGGTCCTGAACATCAAAGACTATGCCCTCCATGGGCTCATCCGTCCTAGGGATCATAGTAATGTCAATCATATTTCATCATTAAATTTATCAAATACATGCATGAAATTCCTAGCATATCATCTAAGAGCTCAAAGACATTACACAGATCTACTATACAAAGTTGAAGAAGACCAACAGAACAACCTATTTGGCTAATACCCACAAGAGATGGAAAGTTTCGTCAGAAGATCATTCAAGCCATGTTTTTATGAGGTGATGTGGTCTAGGGATGTCCAGTCACAGTAAGACCAAGGGCAGGTGTTGTCTCTGGGTGCCTTTGTAAGAGGCGAGTTGTACCCGTCATGGATGCATTTTTTCCAAGCCCTTTATTGCCTTTATTTTTCTTTTATTGCTTTTCTTTCTTTTTTACTTCAAGGTCTGACCAGAGGACACTGCCTTGGCGTGGTGACCAAAGATGACAGTGTTACCCACTGGTATCTTCTCAGAAATGATAAGGCTGGCTCGTGATGAGACCCCCTTTCCCTTGGCCATGCAACCAAAGGTCACTACCCTGGCGTGGTGACCAGATAGTGGCAATGTCATACCACTGGATACCTATGAACATAATGGTCCGGCTCATGATGAGACCTCCCATCCCCTTGGTTAGGTCTTGTTTTATTATTTTTCTTAGGGTCCCTTCAGTTTCTTATCGAGAGGCCTTTTATTGCCTTCTCGGGGATCCCCTGGGCGAAGCATCTCTAGATTTCATTTCTTATGGCTTTTATCTTTTACCAGCTTCTTTTATCCCCTTGGCTTTTAGCCGCTTCTTCCCACATAACAAAGTGTAACGCCAAAGGTCATCCTAATGGCTGGACTAGGGGAGTAGGATGGATGAATGGGAAATAAGATGTAAAATGATAAAATGGTGGGAGTGGACGATGGCTCTGTAAATCCCCTTTGGTGGCTAACCAAAACCCATGAATACAAGCTTCCTAAGTCACCCCATTAATCACCCCCAACAATGGTCAAGTGGATTTGTGTAAGATCCAAGTAGTCATCAGAAATGAAAGGAACCTAATGCATATATAAGAAGGTTATAACGATCAAACATGACACATACCACGATACCTCGGACCAATTACCTCATGGAGCAAGAGTCCTCTCCGATGCAAGTCCAAGCCGGTGGTGATGGAAGCTGCTGCTGCTGACAGGAAAAATCTGGCGAAGAAGAAAAAAGATGGGCCCTCCAGGGCCATGCTCAGGTCAATCCTGCTCTCGGTACTCCATGTCTAGGACCTGTGGGCCTCGAGACATGATCTCCTAGTTATCCCTAGATATCGGGGATAACATAGCCTTACAAAATGCAGGGCACTAGTCTATTTTTGTGTTAAGGTTTATTGTGCATATTGTGATTTGATTCTGATAAGGTTTGGAATTTGATGTATTACTGTTGTTTGTACTTTGTAGGTTATTGCAACTTGGGCCATCTGCAGTTTATCCTTAAGAGCCTTAAGAGTGTCTTGGCTCTCCTGAATCTAGTCTTTGGCCTTGGGAGCGCTATTGTCCCCAAATGCCAAGTCTACAAAGGTTGGGACATCATATCCATATAATTCCCTAAATGGTGACATCCCCACGGACATATGATAAGTGGTGTTATAACAATTCTCATTCAAATGTAACCACTTAACCCATGTCCTCTGATGCTCGACCATGTAGTTACGCAAATATCCCTCTAACCATTTGTTCTCTATGTCTTTTGTCTATCTGTCTGTGGGTGGTAACTCGTACTAAGGGTCAACTCTGTTCTTGCGAGCCTGAACAGTTCCTTCTAAGAAACACTCATAAATCGACTGTCCCTGTCACTAACAGTATTTTTTGGCAACCCATGGAGCTTGAATATCTCCCTGAAGAATAAATCTGCTACCTGTACTACCTTGTACTCTGAGGATATGGAAAAGAAATGAGCGAAATTGGTCAACCTATCGACCACCACATAAATGCAATCTCGACCCTGTGTCTTTGGCAGCCCTGTGATGAATTCCATGGATATGCTCTCCCATTTATGCTTCAGAATGGGCAGTGGCTAAATTAATCCTACATGGTGGGTTTGCTCCACCTTATTCTGTTGACAAGTCACACACTCTCGCACATGTCTCAATACATCATCTTTAAGGCCCTTCCATGAGAACCTTTCCCTGATCTTCCTATATGTCTTGAAATACCTTGGATGCCCAGTTAAAGGGGTGTCATCCATGGCTTTCATAATTTTCTCCTTTAATTTGGATTTTGGGACCAAGTATATGCGATCCTTGTAGTAGATGATATCATCTACCACCTTATACCTGTCATCCTGTACGTTGTTATCCATCACCTCACAAGCAAATTTGCTCTTGGAATTCTCCACCAGGAGATCGGATTTCCAATCCACAGATATCTCTGATAACGAGCACAACTCTGGTCTTTCGGATAGAGCATCAACAAATGTATTGTTCTTTCCTTTGATGTACTCAATATCGAAGTCATAGGCTTGTAATTTACTAACCCATTTCTGCTGCCTTTTGTTTAGATCCTTTTTCCCCAAGAAGTTCCTCAAACTGTTGTGATCAGTCTTGACCACAAACCTCCCACCTACAAGGTATTGTCTGAATTTTTCCAATTCATGCAATATGGCGATTATTTCCTTGTCATAGATGGAATATAGCCTCTCGAGGGTAGAGAGATTCCTGCTCTCGTATGCAATAGGATGCTTCTGCTGCATCAAAAAAGGTCCTATGCCTACACCAGATGAATCACACTCTAACACAAAGGGCTAAGTAAAATCAGGAAGTGCCAAAACGGGGCAAGAACTCATCACTTCCTTTATCTTATCAAAGGTCTTCCGGTCCTCTTCTGTCCAAAAAATATCCCCTTTCTTCGTAAGATCTGTAAGAGGGGTGGTCAACTGAGAGAATCCTGAAACAAAGCACCTATAGTAACTACAAATTCCAAGGAACCCTTGCAAATGCGTGATATCCTTAGGTGGTGGCCAATCTAGAATAGCCTGTATTTTCTCCCTGTGAACTTGCACTCCCTATGGGCTGACTATATGCCCCAAGTAAAGAACCTCTATCATACTGAATTCGCACTTAGATTCCTTGGCATATAAGGATTTCTCATCTATGATGCTTAGAATCTCCTCCAAGTGTGCCAAATGCTCCTCCCAAGTCTTACTGTAGATCAAGAGATCATAAAAAAATAACAATATGAACTTCCGCAACTGCTTCCTAAATATGTGATTCATGCATGACTGAAAAGTGGTAGGCGCATTGGTCAATCCAAAAGGGATGACCAAGAACTCATAGTGCCCATAATGGCACCTGAAGGCGGTTTTATGAATGTCCTCCTCACAGACTCTGATCTGATGATATCCAGATCGAATATCAATCTTCGAGAAATACACTGCTCCGTGCAGCTCATCGATCCTGGGTATAGGATACATGTTTTTAATTGTTTTCTTATTCAAGTCTCGATATTAATACACATCCACATTGTTCCATCCTTCTTCGTAACCAATACCACTGAAGAAGTGAAAGGACTGGAACTGGGTCTTATGTGTCCCATGTCAAGCAACTGCTTGATTGCTTTTTCTATTTCATCTTTGAACTTCTTGGGATGCCTATATAGGGTGGTGTTCACTGGTTTGGCCCCCTCTTCAAGTTCGATGGTGTGCTCAAAACCTCTGTCACGAGGTCTCCCTGAAGGTATGTTCTCAAATACCTTGTCATGTCTGCTCAATAAATCATGGATGTCTGCACGATAGTGCCTTCTGCCTTCATTATATGCCTGGGATGTAATAAAGAACTGTGCTGCATATTCTACATCTCCATGTCTGAATATGGCTTCCATTTCTTTGTTTGACACTACTGTAGGGGCATTGTTCACCATGACTCGCAGTACAACTTGTTTCCCTTCTGGTGTGAAGAACTTCATGGTCATCTGTTTGTAGTTTGTGGTAATGTCCCCCAATGTCTGAAGCCACTGAACTCCCAACACTGCATCTGAATCTGCCACATCCACCACATAAAAGTCTTCTGTCAAGGTGTAGTTACCAATTGTCAAGGCCAATCGATAATTTTTCTTTGTGAAAGACACATTAAATCCGTCGGCCACTGCTACTTTGAACCCCGCAAAGTCCTCTATAGCTACTTGTCTCCTAGCCACCCATGTTGTATCAATAAAGTTGTGGGTTGCCCCACCATCAATCAAGGCCATGACTCCCTGTCCTCTTATGAATCCTCTAACTTTGAAGGTGTTGAATCTCGAGGCACTAGATAATGAGGCTATGATAACCTCCTTGGCCTCCTCACTATGCTTCTCCTCTGTCTCTTCCTTTTGTTCTTTTCCTTGCTCAAGAACAACCTCAGGCTCCTCCTCCTCCTCATTGGAATCTGAATGTACCTCAATATAATGGGCTTGACCCTTCCCCTAACACCTGTGTCCTGGTACCCATGGATCTTTGCAGTGGAAACAAATATTCTTTCTCCTTAGCTCATTTCTTGTTGCCTCGTCCAACCTTTCCTTACCCTTACCTTCCTTCCCAGTAGGCTTCTTATCCTTGCCTTTCTGTGGAATAAAGGGTTTGGATTTTTTTGTTTTGTTTTAGGGAATGCGCCCTCCATGTCCCTTGTCCTGACAATAACATACTGCAAGGTCTCAGGCCTGAAAGCCTTTACCCAACCACGAAGTGGTTCTAACAACCCCTCGATGAACAACATGACAAGCCTCTGCTCCGATATATCTGACACTGTCACTGCTAGCTTCTGAAACTCTGTGATATAAGCATCTAGGGACCCCTCTTATTTGAGTTGTGCTAACTCTTTGAATTTTAGCTCTGGATCCTTTTTATCAAACCTCTCCATTAACTTCTGAGTGAAGTCCAAATAGGAAGTGATAGTTGAATGTCCTAGCATGACCAACCCATGGTACCACCACTTGTGGGCTTCTCCATCAAGGTGCAAAGTAGCAAATTTGATCACTTCGGCCTCGATCATAGGGTTGAGATGGAATTATGTATCTAGTTTTTGTACCCATGCCCCGGCTATGCTTCTATTAGACCCATTGAAGGAAGGAATAGATAGCTTCCCCAGCTTCCGTGCTAGATCCTTGTTCTGTTGCACCCTGTTATGATCCCTTGGTATATTCCTGTATTTGATTGTGTAGAAGTCTTGAAGTGACATGGTTACCTGAAACTCATCACCTAGGGCTTGGTATTCTCTCAGATAGTCCTGAAATGTTTCACCTAGAGCTTGCTATCCTTGATTTTCCGTTGGTTGGTTTCCCAAAAAATTGGGTAAAAGAGGTCTAGGGACTGTTCTTCTAGTGGTCCTAGCACCAATCTATATAGGGATCCCGGTATTGTTAAGTATGGGAATCTCATTATTGCTACCGGCTCTATTATTCACATTGGACCCCCCTGCTCCGTTGTTACTCCCATGATTCTGATTAGTTTGATTGGCGAGTAAATGAGTTATAAGTTGAGTAAGTTGCTGCTATCCAACTGCTAATCTCTCCAAGATCTACATTCCCCTTTATTCATTGGCATCACCCATGTTTTCCACTTGTCCAACCTTCGGTTTATTTTCCCTTACTTCTTCTTCCACTTCAAAAATGTTTTCTGCCCCTCACTGCCTTCTACTTCTGTATGTGACACCGAGAAATCTATTGTCTTCGCCTCTCATGAACAACAAAACCCCTCTTCAGGATGGCAGGAAAGAGTGCTCTGATACCACTGTAAAATACCTTGCTAAAATTTTCTGATATTTTGTTTCATTCTTGGTTCAAGTATTACAACAAACAGTTTGTAACAAACACTATGTTCACACATTGAACACAAACTCTACTACAGGAATGTAAAGGACACCAAGAATAGTTCAACTGCTACCTTCCATTTCAACTCGGTTTTTCTCTTTAACATGTAACAATGCACATAATACAATATCCTCATAAACAATGCTCTGGAATTTGTTTAATGTCAACACTAATTATTATTACAATGGGCTCCAAAGGATAACATAAATAGACACAAATTATTGCTATGTTCAAAAAATACGATGGCTTCTTATAATGGAGAAATATGGACAACAAGCACCTTAGTAGTATGCTGGTCTGTAATACAAGTTTATGCCTTTGTTGATGGGTATTTAAATAGCAGCTAGTTGATCCTAGACAACAACTGAATTCACACTGTTGCTAGCACCTCCCACACACATACAACAACATCCAAGCACCAAGAGGCTCAGCCTGAGAAGAACCACGACCCCACCATGAAAGAGTTAGCTCCCAGATTTGATATAAAGAGTCCAACAAGTAGAATATGCCCAGTAAGGTAATAAATTGCTGGCCAGCAATTGAAATCAACCCCAGTGGCTTCGATATTCGCCCAAAAAGTGTTCACGACCTCCTTGAAGCACCAACTTGACCCACAAGAAGAATGACGCTGCCTCTCATCACCATTTGCGCCTGTTATCCCCGATATCTAGGGATAACTAGGAGATCATGTCTCGAGGCCCATAGGTCCTAGACATGAAGTACCAAGAGCAGGATTGACCTGAGCATGGCCCTGGAGGGCTCATTCTTCTTCTTCTTCACCAGACTTGTCCTGTCAACAGCAACAACTTCCATCACCATCGACTTGGACTTGCATCAGAGAGGACTCTTGCTCCATGAGGTAATTGGTCCAAGGTATCATGGTATGTGTCATGTTTGATCGTTATAACCTTCTTATATATGCATTAGGTTCCTTTCATTTCTGATGACTGCTTGGATCTTACAATAATCTACTTGACCATTGTTGGGGTGAATTAATGGGGTGACTTAGCAAGCTCATATTCATGGGTTTTGGTTAGCCACCAAAGGGGATTTGCAGAGCCATCGTTCCGCTCCCACCATTTTATCATTTTTCATCTTATCTCCCGCACATCTACCCCATTCCCTTAGTCCAGCCATTAGGATGACCTTTTGAGGGTTACACTTTGTCTTGTGGGAAGAAGGGGCTAAAGGCCCAGGAGGGGTAAAAGATAAAAGCCATAAGAAATGAAGCCTAGAGACGCTTCGCCCAGGGGATCTCTGAGGAGGCAATAAAAGGCCTCTCGATAAGAAACTAAAGGGACCCTAAGAAAAGTAATAAAAAAAAGACCTAACCAAGAGGATGGGAGGTCTCATCACGAGACGACCCATTATGTTCATAGGTATCTAGCAGTATGACATTGCCACTATCTGGTCACCACGCCAGGGCAGTGACCTTTGGTTGCATGGCCAAGGGAAAGGGGGTCTCATCACGAGCCAACCTTATCATTTCTGTGAAGATAATAGTGGGTAACACTGTCAGCTTTAGTCACCACGCCAAGGTAGTGTCCTCTGGTCAGACCTTGAAGTAAAAAAGAAAGAAAAGCAATAAAAGAAAAATAAAGGAAATAAAGGTCTTGGAAAAAATGCATCCATGACGGGTACAACTCGCCTCCTACAAGGGCACCCACAGAAAACACCTTCCCTTGGTCTTACTGTGACTGGACATCCCTAGACCATATCACATCATAAAACATGGCTTGAATGATCTTCTGAGGAAACTTTCCATCTCTTGTGGGTATTAGCCCAATAGGTTATTCTGTTGGTTTTCTTTAGTTTTGTATAGTAGATCTGTGTAATGTCTTTGAGCTCTTAGATGATATGCTAGGGATTTCATGCATGTATTTGATAAATTTAATGATGAAATATGATTGACATTGCTATGATCCCGAGGACTGATGAGCCCATGGAGGGCATAGTTCTTGATGTGCAGGACCATACCCGACGGACAGGTACCAGTGGACCGGTACACATGGGGATATGATTAGTTGGGACCTCCATGGGGTTGAATATCCCATCAGATGGTTGTTGGGATGGCAGAGGCAGGACAACGTTGTGATGAGCATTTGCACAAAGAAGATAGAGGGACGTTCCACCAGGACACCATAGCAGAACCCGACCTAGGGGGGATCACCCACTGAAGATGGGATTATGGATTTTGATGGACAGGACATCACCTGAGGCAGCTGGACATTTTTTTGGAGCATGTGGCAGTGTGCTAGGGTCATTTGGCACGTGTGGCAGCCTGGAGAAGCCCCAGAGGGGCCAACGTTCTGCTTCCTGGATGCTGATCTTGCCCAAAAAGGGCCAACGTCTCCCTCAGAGGGGGCCTGACGTCTCCCTTTTGAGCTCATATTGTGACATTTTTAGCATTTAATGTGACAAACAATGTAATATTGTTAGTCAGCCTTGTCGGCTGTTTTAAATGACCTATTTTGTAATTAAAGGTCATAAGATTGGTATAAATAGAGGACGTTGGACCTCATTTTAAACAATCACACAACTCACTCTCTTGTGAGAGAATCATATTTAGTCTTTTGCTTTGGTATTTTTCTCTTGGAAGTGAGGCGCTACTCTTGTGGAGGATCATCTTTGGCATTTTCATGGTGTTTTCTATCATTTGGAAGGTTTACAACTAGGGTTTGATAATCTCTTCATTGATTTGTAAGTGTATTTCTCATGCAAAACTTCTTGAATGAATGGTTGTAGGTCAAATCTCTTACATTTATGGTTACATTGTTATTGTTTTGCTTAATCATTGAAACCCTAGGTGGCAAGCACACAAGTAGGTCCTTGCTTCATGTCCCCATGATAGAAGACTTGTTTTAGCCATTGATTAAGGAGAATATAGCCTAGCCACTGCTACACTAATTCCCCTTTTTCTGAGTTAGTTTTGAAACATAACTTGAAGAAAGAAGACGTCCTAGGCCTAATTGAGTTTACACCTAGGGTTTTGACTTTTAGGGTTTGAAAGGCCTTGTCTTTGCAACACTTTTCATCCCTAGATTTATGTTTTGAAGCTAGCCTTTTTTGCCAAGGATTTTTAAGGAAAGAGGGAGGAGCATGAGGCCTTGCTCAAGAAACACCGGAATGAGCCTCCTCCCCTTAGGGTTTTGACTTCATGGCCCTGCCATTGCAGCACCATCAAGGCTAACTCTCTTGTCCTTGAATTTAGATTCTCCCAAGACTTTATCCTTGCTCCTTGACTCCATTATACCCTAAGGCACTAGTCTAGAACTCCAACGTTGAGATTCTTGTGTCAAAACAACACTTTTAAACTTCTTAAATTTCAAACCCTAACTAACCCTAACATCTTACTAACCCTAATCTGTGATGACGTCATGCCTCCTTTTAGCTCTTTCTTGATATAAAACGTTGTGGCTTAGTCATCTAGCAATAGACATTGAAGTGTTGATTATTTTCATTGGCTAATTTGCAAAACATCCACCTCTTTGCCTATCAAACTAACCCTAGAACTAGGCTGACGTCACCTCTAGTATAGTGACACAGCAACCTTTTTATGTGAGCATTGATGATATTTAACGTGTTGTGTTATTTCCAAGATTGATTGTATACATTGGATGCTATATCATTTCCAGTATTATTGAGAAGTAATATTATAAGCCATAGTCATTTTGCAATCATTGACTTCGTCAATAATTACTACTATTTATGATCATTAAATGCTGATAGTCATTGATTTATGAAGTACTAACCACTGTTGCACATTTTAGTTTTATTGTTGCCTTGTCTCACAAACAGGTGCCTATTCTGTGGAATACCTTCATTTTGACTATCTTCTTGGCGGTAATCTATGAAAGGGAAAAACTCACCTTGATCCTTTAAACCCTTTGCCTTTCAAAACCCCAGATTGCCAGGGATGTCTCCCTTGGGATTAGCCACCCTAAATAGAAAGAGCCCCCCATCGAGGTGACAGTGGGTGGGGAAGCTCATGTTATGCCAGTTTGACCCTTACTTTTAAGCTACCTGACCTAGACTACAAACTGAGCGATAACAACGCCCAACTGCAAGGAATAGGCCGAAGTTGAAGAGATTCGACCCTCATTCATCCACAACTCGTCCCTCAAAGGAAATCGACCTCCCACCCACAAGGAATGCGAGCTCCAAATGCCAAAATCCAGTCTAGAGGTTGCTCGACCTCTCCGAAACTCAAATCAACTTCTTCAAGGAAAAATCCCAGCCGCCACAAGTAAATCTCAGCTCTGAAGAATGAGAACTTCGCTATCCAAGAATAATTACTTTGTCTCACTGAAGCGCAACAAAGAATATATGTGATCTCTTCCCTGGATGGACTAACTAGGGTGGATGATCTCACCACTAAAGCCAATCTCTAAAAATCCTCCTAGGATTTTCGTCCCAAGAGTTCCAAAACCACAATGAGCTCTCTCAATGAGAAAATTAGAAAAATACCAACGCTAGAATGGGAGAGGGTGCCCTCCTTTTTCCCTTTTATTGTTCATTGATTCTTTTGCAACCCTTTTACCCTTTTAATAAATTTAAGTGACGTTTCATAGTCTTCCCAAAGAATGGGAGAGGGTGCCCTCCTTTTTCCCTTTTATTGTTCGTTGACTCTTTTGCAACCCTTTTACCCTTTTAATCAATTTAAGTGATGTTTCATATTCTTCCCAAGTCACTTTAGGTGTTTTTCCCTTTTTTCCCTCGTTTAATTATCTAATGCCGTTTGTTAGGAACTTTTCCCCTCAGGACATTAAATAATTAATCAATTCCCTTCTTAAGGACTATAGCCTACGAGAATCACCTAGGCTACTGCGTCCATGTCCCATGATCACTAGGAAAGGGACATGCCAGATGGGTATTCATTACATTATGCTTTTTTGCATTATCCTATAACTTTCACTCGTTCTGCCCTAGGTACGAACCCATTTGTTGCGACACAGAACCTTCCATCTACTATAAAGTCGTGCTGTTATCAGGTGGTAGAGACTTACCAAACATGGGTGCCCTAGTTAGATCCCTTACTGCATTTGGTGCCCATGCAAAGATTTTTTCATAGGACCGAGAGTCCCTCATAACTCGTACTTGACGTTATGCTGAGCCTCATTTCTTATTGATAAACATGTGATCTTATACCCTGTGGACTCCCAAACGAGTTTAATTTAAGCTCTTTTCTGACTCGTCTAAAAATGTGAAATTATTGTCGAGTGATTTGTCCCTTTCACACTCGTTAAATTGGACTTGAAAGGTCATGAGTCTTAGTTAAGCTCTTTTCTGACTCATTATCAAAAAGTCAAAAGATCGTTGAGTGAACTTGTCTTTTTCACACTCGTAAATTGGTTTTGAAGAGACATCTACTTGGCACAAGTTTATCCTTTTTTCACACCAAGTAGACTAAAATACATAAAAAATGACATTTTTTTGGCGTTAAGTTGTGCTTGCATTTCATGCCCCTGCTTGCAGTATTAAGCCTATAGCCGGTTCTCGCTTTGCGTTATAAATCGTTTGCCTCAACAATATTGCATCCTCAACCAAGAAGAGCCTTGTTTATATCCTTCGCAATTTGACACCCTGTACCTAGGAGGGAACATTCCCCTGAGTGTCCATCTCCCGCATGCACTTCCTTGCATTGAGCATAGGTATGTTCCACTGCTGGAACTAGTTTTGCTTACTTGTGACACTCGTTTCCTCCTCTGTATCATAGCATTCGTTTGTTATGAAAAAACAAAAAAAGATGGGCGAGAAGGGAGTATTGTCTTATATCGGCAACAGTCTTGTCGTCTTTGAACATAAAACAAAGTTATATGAGTCCATTCATCATAATTTTGGGTTTAGCATGGCCTTAGGAAGCTGAGCTCGTTACAGAGTCTTCTCTACTGACTGGTTACACTTCTAGTCCCTGTAGAGAAATTCATTAATGCCTCCTGCATCTCATGATTTTATCATTGGGTCTATGCTGCTGGAGTCCACCATATGTCTCATGCTCTTGTTCAAAGGAAGTCTACCAACCTGTGTTGGCCACTCCTCAGAACTCTTGACTTTGCATGTCGGCCATACCCTCAGTTTGTCTCAGAATCACATGATACTTTAGTCCTATCATGCACCCTGGCCCTACTTTCATCATTGGTAGGTAACCTTGAACCTAGCAGTCGACATTTCATCATTGGTCATTGATTGGGTGGTTTCCCTTGTCTTCGACGACAAGACATCTATTCACACTGTTATCCCCGATTTCTAGGGATAACTAGGAGATCATGTATCGAGGCCCACAGGTCCTAGACATGGAGTACCGAGAGTAGGATTGACCTGAGAATGGCCCTGGAGGGCCCATCCTTCTTCTTCTTCACCAGATTTTTCTTGTCAAGCAGTAGCAGCATCCATCACCATCGGCTTGGACTTGCATCAGAGAAGACTCTTGCTCCATGAGGTAATTGGTCCAGGTATCATGGTATGTGTCATGTTTGATCATTATAACTTTCTTATATATGCATCAGGTTCCTTACATTTCTGATAACTGCTTGGATCTTACACTAACTCACTTGACCATTGTTGGGGGGATTATCGGGGTTCCCTAGCAAGCTTGTATCCATGGGTTTTGGTTAGTCACCAGGGGGGATTTGAAGAGCCATCGTCTGCTCCCACCATACTATCACTTTACATCTTATCTCCCATACATCCACCCCATTCCCTTAGTCCGGGCATTAGGATGACCTACTTGAGGGGTTACAGTTCGTCCTGTGGGAAGAAGGGGCTAAAGGCCCAGGGGGTAAAAGCAATTGGTAAAAGATAAAAGCCATAGGAAATAAACCTAGAGATGCTTCGCCCAGGGATCCCCGAGAAGGCAATAAAAGGCCTCTCGATAAGAAACAAAAGGGACCCGAATAAAAATAACAAAACAAAGACCTAACCAAGAGTATGGGAGGTCTCATCGCGGGCCGACCCATTATGTTCATAGGTATCTAGCAGTATGACATTGCCATTATCTGGTCACCACGCCAGGGCAATGATCTTTGGTTGCATGGCCAAGGGAAAGGGGGTCTCATCACGAGCCATCCTTATCATTTCTGTGAAAATACCAGTGGGTAACATTGTCAGCTCTGGTCACCACGCCAAGGCAGTGTCCTTTGGTCAGACCTTGAAGTGAAAAAGAAAGAAAAAGCAATAAATAAAGAATAAAGGCAATAAAGGGGCTTGGAAAAAGTGCATCCATGACGGGTACAACTCACCTCCTACAAAGGCACCCACGGACAATACCTACCCCTGGTCTTCACTATGACTGGACATCCTTAGACCATATCACTTCATGAACATGGCTTGAATAATCTTCTGTGGAAACTTTCCTCTTCTTATGGATACCAGCCCAATAGGTTGTTCTGTCCATTTCTTCAACTTTGTATAGTAGATCAGTGTAATGTCTTTGAGCTATTAGAGGATATGCTAGGGGTTTTATGCATGTATTTGATAAATTTAATGATGAAATATGATTGAAATTGCTATGATCCCAAGGACTGATGAGCCCATGGAGGGCGAAGTTTTTGATGTGCAGGACCATACCCGACGGACAGGTACCAGTGGATTGGTACACATGGGGATATGATTAGATCGGACCTCCATGGGGCTGAAGAGCCCATCAGATGGTTGTTGGGATGGCAGAGACAGGACAACGTTATGATGAGCCTTTGCACGAGAAGAAAGAAGGAAGTTCCACCCAGGACACTTTGGCAAAGCTCGGCCTAGGGGGGATCACCCACTTCAGAGGGAACGTTTGCCCCTTGATGGACAGGACGTCACCCAGAAGAGCAGGACGTTATCCTGAGCGTGTGGCAGTGTGATGAGGCTATTTGGCACGTGTGGAATCTTGGAGGATCCCTAGAAGGGCCAACGTCTGGCTTCTGGATGCTGGATATGCCCAAAAAGGGCCAACGTCTCCCTCAGAAGGGCTTGACGTCCCACTTTTTGCTCATATTATGTCATTTTCTAGCAATTAATGCAAAAACGGTGTAAATTTTGTAGTCAGCCTTGTTGGCTATTTTAATGACCTATTTTTTAATTGAAAGGTCATAGATTGATATATATTGAGGATGTTTTTCCTCATTTTGAACATAACACAACTCACTCTCTTGTGAGATCTAAAAACTTGCGCCCTAGTTTGGTGCTCTTGGTCTTTTAAAGTGAGGTGCAACTCTTGGAGGAGGATTTGTCTTGGCATTTATGGTGTTTCTCTCATGGAAGGTTTACAACTAGGGTTTGATTATGCATTCTTCATGATATGTAAGTAAATTTTTCATGAAAAACTTCTTAAGTGAATGGTTGTAGGCTTAATTTCTTACATTTTGCTATTATATTGCTAAATCTTGAAACCCTAGTTAGCAAGCACACTAGTAGGTCATTGCTCTATGTCCCCATGTTTGAGAAATAGTTTTAGCCATTGATAAAGGAAGATATAGCCTAGACGTTGCTACACTTTTCTCCCTTTTTCCGAGTTAGCATTGAAGTTATAGGTTGAAAAGAGGAGACGTCCTAGGCCTAGTTGAATCTACACCTAGGGTTTTCACCTTCTAAGGTTTGAAAGCCTTGTCCCTGCAACACTTTCTCCCCTAAATCTGTACTTTGAAGCTAGCCATTTTGCCAAGTGTATTTAGAGAAAGAGGAAGGAGCATGAGGCCTTGCTTAAGAAACACCGGAATGAGCCTCCTTCCCTTAGGGTTTTGATTCTAGGGCCCTACCATTGCAGTACCATAGAACCTTACCTTCCAGTCTTTGAATTTTAAATCCTCCCGAGACCTTGTGTCCTTGCTTTTGACTCCATTCTACCCTAAGGCACTGTATAGACTTACAACGTTGAGCTTGAAGTGTACAAAATCATCTTTTAAAAACTTTAATTTTTGAAACCCTAACGCTACTAACCTAGGTTGACGTCATATTTGACGCAACAAGCCTTCTAACTAGCAAATAAGCAATTAAAAGATGACGTCAAGAATTTACTGAGCAATTTGTTGATTGAAAATACTGTTGGCTTTTCATTTTGTAGATATTGATGAATTGGTGATCTTGCATAGGCTATTTAGCAGAACATTGATTTCATCTTATCTATTATATTGCTTATTGAATGAAATCACATAGTCAAGAAGTACTAACCCTTTGAATTATAACCTGCAAATATACATATAGTACTGTTATTGTCTTGTTCCGGGCAGGTGTTCTCAACAAGGAATTCACTTCTTTATTGGCTGATTAGCTGGATTATCTGATACTGGTGGTGACCTGCGAGGAGGGAAAACCTTTACTCTTGACCTTTTATTCTTTTCCTCTTCAAACCCTAGGTTATCGGGGATGTCTCCCCTGGGCTAACCTCCCTAAACAGAAAGAACCTCCCCATCGAGGTGACATTGGGTGGGGAAGGTTCCTGTTACACCAGTTTGTCCACTATCCTGTAGCATGTGACCTAAAATACAAATTGCGCGATAACACACACATTGAGATTCGTGCAGTGTCTTGGATGCCATTAGCCTTATTGGTGGTTTCCTCACCTTTGTCAGCAATTTTCATCATTGGCTGCTATTTAGAGGGTCTTTTTCGTGTACCGCTTGCACTTGGCACACGTGAAAGACGCACAGGGTCGTTGGTTCGTGAACTTGTTCTTCGTCCAATTCCCACCAAATCATGAAGCTCCTTCTTTGTACCTCGTGCTGACTGATGAGATATGCCTTAATTCTCTCCTTTCAACAGGTCTCTTTCCATCGACATCAACCCATTTATTCTAGAAACAAGACCTAGAGTCTTATGGGTACCTTGAGGCTTGCAGTCATCAGTGGCAGACTCTCTCGCCATAGACGGTTGGGAATACATCAATGTCTCTTGATCAATGGATTCTTCAGGTGTTCGACACCAACTCCTCTATTCACACTTGTAAGAATGTACTCGGTGCCTTGATACTTACTTTCATTATCGGTAGGTTGTCTAACGTTCGTTAACTATATACATCAATGATCAGTAATCAAACAATGTCTCATTATGTTCGACCTCAACTCCTTTATTCACATGATGTAGACTTGCACCTTTGGAGGATTATGTAGAAGACTTGAAGACATCACTATCTGGCCACAACTTTCCTGAGTTGTTGCTTCCTTTTCATTGGACCAGTACCTATATGACTTCAGTGATCATAGGAGATCAGATTGTACTCCATTGTATACAAATATCTTCAGATTGGTTTTGAGACTGGTTCTATTGGGCCTTGTTCATGACCATCATAGTTATTGGCATGTAACCACATTTTATTTTCCTATTCATGGCCATAGACACTTATTTGGTATATTTTCACATGGATCTGCAGTGTATTTTTGGCAGCCATGTATGCAAAGTCATTACAAAATGTAATGAGCAATTGAGTCATGCAGCTGGTTCTCTACCACTCCACTCCTAGGTTATTTATGATGTATTTCGGCCATCGCAGATACTCCTCTGACCTCACACATTAGGGGGCATCTGTTAGAGAAAGATTTGCCTCACTCTATGCAATCTTGTAGAGAGGGACTTATTCCATTCCCCCATGCAGACTTACTTTCCCTGATTCATAAATCAAGAGACAAAAATAAATATTTTTCCACTTGTACACACCTTGCAAGCTATACAACAAGTGTATACACTGGATGATCCACTACAATTGGCGTACATCGAGATTTGTGCCATAAAATCAAAATTAAATGTCTTGAAAGTATACAAACTTACTCAACGATAAAGGCTTGGTCATAATATCTGCAATTTATTTCGCCGTCGGAACATACTGAATACTGAGAATGCTCTTCTACACTATGTCCCGAACATAGTGATATCTCATCTCAAGTGTTTCATTCTGTCATGAAAACACAAGAATCTCAGAGAGATTTACACAACGAATAAGTCTGAGAGTAGCTTTCTGAGCTACACTGCTTCTCTACTAGCAATACTTCCAGCAATGTATTCTTCCTTTGTAGTGCTTTTGGCTAAGGAGTCCTGCTTCCTGTTGAACTAGGAGATCATGACTGAACCCAAACTAAAACAAGAACCAAAAGTACTCTTCCGGTCCACTGTACTACCCATCCAAACTAAATCTATATAGCCATGAATCAATACACCTCCACTGGAAGTGTACATGAGCCCATCGACTATAGTCCCTCGCACATATCTGAGAACATGCTTAGCAACAACCATATGAATGAGTTTAGTTTCACACATGAAATGGTTGAGGGAATTCACTATGTAACAAATGTCTGGTTCGGTATGTACTAGATACATCAAGGACCCAATAATCTAACGATATATGGTAGGGTCTTCTGGATCTGAACCTGTATCTTGATGATGTAACTTCTTCAGGTTATAAATCCTAGACATGGAGTACCGAGAGCCAGATCGACTTGAGCATGGCCCCAGAGGGCCTATATTTTCTTTTATTCAACGCCTCCACCTTGTCAGCAACAACAGGATCCATCACCTCGGCTTGGTCTTGTAGCAGAGATGGATCTTGCTCCATGACGTAATGAGTCCCGGTATCAAGGTATGTGTCACTCTGATCCTCAAAACCTTTGAATATTTGCATTTAGTTATTTTTGTTTTTAATGGGTGCTTGGATCTTATACTTATCCACTTGACCATGTCTGAGGGGAATGATAGGATGCCCTAGTAATCCTGTGCCCATAGGTTTTGAGTTTCCATTGGGGGGATTCATAAAAAGTCATCGTCCGCTCCCATCATACTTACCACTTTCCATCTTACTCCTGCTCATCCATCCCATTACACTAGTTTGGGCATTGGGTTGGCCAATTATTTAAGGGTTGCAACTTACCTTGTGGGAAGAAGGGGCTAAATGCCTAGAGGGCAAAAACAGCTAGAAAAAAATAAAAGCCTAAAAATAAAACCTCGATATGCTTTGCCCAGGGATCCTCGAGAAAGTAGTAAAAGGATTCTCAGTAAGAAACAGAGGGACCCATAAAAAATAATAAAACAAGACCTAGTCAGAGGATAGAGGGTCTCATCATGAGCCAACCTATTAGGTCCAAAGACATCTAGCGGTATGACACTACTAGCAGCTGGTTACCATACCAGGATAGTGGCTCTTGGTGGCATAGCCAAGAGAAAGGGGGTCTCATCATGAGCCAGCCTTCTCATTTCCGTGAAAGTGCTTGTGGGTAACATTGTCACCACTGGTCACCATGCCAGGGCAGTGTCCCCTGATTAGCTTCTTGAAAGAAAAAGGAATAAAGAATAAAGATAAAATGCATGAATGGGCTTGGAAACATTTGCATCCAGGATAGGTGCAACTCACCCTGTAGAGAGGCACCCACAAGTAAGCCATGCATTTCCCTGCTATCATTGTACCCCTTGTTCAAACATCCCTTATCAACTTCATCCACTAACATGACTTGTATTTGATTTCTCCCGGAAACATCCCACTTCCAGTGAGAATTTTCCCAATAGGGCACTCTGTCACTTCCTCCAAACTTGGCTTGCAGATTTGTGTAATGTCTTTGAGAACTTGACTGAGTAAAAGGGGTTTTATGCACATGTTTGATAAAATTGATGATTGGATGTGATTGAAATTTTTGTGATCCCTGTGACTTATGAGCCCGTGGAGGGCGTATCTGTTGATGTGCATGATCATACTCGATAGACAGGTACCATATTGGACAGGTACACATGGGGAGATGATTAGTTCAGACCTCCATGGGGTTGAGAGCCCACCAGATGGATGCTGAGACCCCAGCCAAGGGCAGAGACAAGTCAGAGGGTTTGCACCAGGGAAGAGGACATTCCACCTGGGTCAGCTGAGCAGACCTGTAGCTAGGGGGGTTGTGCCTTTTCCACGAGGATGTTGGCCTTAGAAGGCCATGATGTCACCCAGGACGTTCATGATGTCATCCAACATTTGTGGAGGTTTTGGGAGGCAGTTGTGGCTTGTTCCAGAGGCCCAAGGATGCCTAACATTTTTCTCCAAGAGGCCAACTTTTCCCTAGAAAGGGATAACGTCACCCTAAAAGGGCATGATGTCCTCATTATTTGCTTGATTACGGTTTGTTTATGACATTTAATGTAAAAATAGTATTATTATGTATTTTGGCCATGTCGGCCTTTTGGTGACCTAAAATTAAATTAAGGTCATTGGTATGGTATAAATTGAGCGTTGTTACTCTCATTTTCTCATCATCTTTCACTCACACTTGTGTGAGGTCTGAAATTTGTACCCTCTTTAGGGTTTTTGGCTTAAATTACTAGTGCGCACTTGTTGAAGGATGCTTTTCTTGGATATTTTCTATATTTTCTTGGTGGAAGGTTTACAACTAGGGTTTGGCTTTAATGATACTTGGTGAATGTAAGTGAATTTCTGCAATCCTAGCTTTTCTTGAATGGTTATGGTATTTTACTTGCATTTTGTTAATGAAATTCGTTGGATTAAGCCCTAGGAAATATGCACATGTTGGTGTCCTTGTTTCAAGTCCCTACTAGGTTATGCTGAAGAAGCCGTTTTATTTGTTGAAGATAAATGCTAGGGCCTTACCATTGCAACACCCTACCATTTACTCTTCAATCTAGCTGATTTTACTTTGTCTTTTGAGATAAAGAAGAAGGAAGACGCACTAAGGCCTAGGTTTACTACACCTTAGTGAGTTGTCTTCCCCTAGGGTTGATAGGTTGAAGCCTTGTCTTAACAACACTTCAACCATCATATTCTTCTTGTCTTTGACCTTACCATCATCATATTATCTCTTCAACTTTTGCAGCTAGTTTGACTCCATTTTCCCTAATAACTCATTGATCTAAGACCTTCTATGCTTGAGTACCTTGATCACAAATATCCAACACTTTGAAAAATTATTAACTCCTTCTAACCCTAGCTTAGACTAACCTACTAACCCTATTGTTGTCGTCATTTACTTGTGTTATAATCATATCCATGCAACATTTTGTACATCATAAAAGCAATTGAAAGATTGGCTAAAGCGTAGTAGTCATTGCTTCTAATGAATGTTGATATTGTAACATTCATGATAAATCGTTATTGCTCATTGTGAAGCCTCTTTAGTATTTATTTTGATGTGACGTATTGTGATTATTTGTTATTACACATCATTGATTTGCTTCATCAATATTATTAGTGAATTTCTTTATATCAGAAAGTCCTTGATTATATTAAGTACCAACCAGCAAGTGATCTTGCATATATATAGTTTTCTTGTTGCTTTGTCTCGGGTAGGTACACTTATGGTTATCATTATCTTTATTGGCTGCTTAGCCGAGCATTCTGATCTGTGGTGACTTGTGAGGGGGGAAACTTTTACTTATACATAAGCCTTTGTCTTCTCAAAACCCCAAGTCACCGGGGACATCTCCCCTCGGCCTACCACCCTAAACAGAAAGAGTTATCCTATCGAGGTGACTGTGGTAGGATAGTGTTAGTTTTGTCAGTTTGCCTTTCTTTCACCTATCCTTTACTTCCAAGTAAAAACTGTGCGATAACATTTTGCTGCCGTTGTTGGGGACCATTGAGTCATTTCTCCTCAAAGATGACACTTTTTCGATAAGCCTTTCCTCAAAGAATCCTTATCTTACAAGCTTACCTGACGACTCCACTAAGGATGATTCCCTTATTTCTTTGATAATTTCAAGAAAATTATCTGGCGACTCCACTAATGACGAAGCCAACTATGACTCTCAATGGGATCCGAGAAACTATAAGCGTTTAGACATGAGTAAGATCTTGGCCCCTGTGATACCCTCAACAAATGCCACTTGAATACAAAAATTGCTCCCTAGATTCACTGGTGGTGATAGGGAGAGATTTGGCTATCACATGAGAAACTTCTGGAATTTCTTTCTATCCCACCCTATCGTTGATGATGTCGAAGACTTGGTCATGAAACTTTTCTCTGTCAGTCTTTATTGCAACACTAGGGAGTGGTATGACAACCTCCTCGATGCCAACATCACAATTATGGAACAATTTGAAGAAACCATTCTCAGAAGATGGGGTATTTAATTGGAAGACATCTTAGTACAACTAAAAAGACTTGAGCATATAAAGCAAACTGAGGATGAAATTGTCAGAGAATTCCAGGATAGGTTTGGGGACATACTATATCAAATTCCTGAAAGCCATCATCTTGAAGACAAATACCTTGTGTATCTATTTACCAATGCACTCTTGGTACACTTAGGGTTCCTCCTAAGTAGGAAGAGGCCAAAAAAATTCTACAAAGCTTATAACATGGTTGTGCAAATCGAGTCAAATATCTTTTGGTCCAAAGGAGAACACATCTTCTCTCCAGGAACTAAAATCAATGATCCCGAAGGTACCCCAGTCACTCTTAACTTGGAAGGATTAGATTTTCTTGAAACCTTTACCACTGATTTCCAAGAAGAAGGGGAACAAGTTATTGACCAGGAAAATGCTAAGGGAAAAGACCTTGATGAAGTTTTCCAACCCTGTAGGGAAGAACAAGGGATTGTTGAAGACACAGTTGAGGAGCTAAAATCTGAACAAGATGATGAAATAAAATCATGCCCTCCTTTCTCTGATGATGCCATCCATGAGCATTCTCCCCCTACACAAGAAGAAACAAACACGGTAAGTTACCCTCTCCAAAATATTGATGATTCTCTACTTTATGATTTGGGAAATGAGGAGGAGATCGATGAGCCTTCGAATGCTTCAAATACTACATTTTATGATACAGACAGAGACATGGTTGATAACATTGATGAGTTCATACATGTTGGAAGACGTAAGTGGGATGTAGTTGGTTATGATATGGACCCCATTTACGACATTGAGAGTGTTGTAGGAAAATCTGCCTGCGGACAAGTAGATCGACCTCTAAGGCTTGACCTTAACCCTAGACAGAAAAGTGCTTATCATGGACACTGAATTTATTTCGAATCTATCTAAGCCTAATGCATGAGAAGGAAGAGTAACAG